>CM054063.1:325200015-325451776 GCA_028641055.1 Alopecurus myosuroides | reverse complement strand
CTGAAACATAGATGAGGAAAAATTCGCTTAAGTCAAAAAACAAGCAGGCATAAGAGAAAAACATTAAGTCAAGAAGAATACATTTGTCTAAATGCTTGGGGGCTAGAGGTATTTACCTGGCTCATTTTCTAGAAGCTCGCCAGATTCTTGGAAAATTCCTTGGCATACTCTGTGAAGGTAATTCCGGCATGGCAAAGGCCGTCTTGTATGACCTCGCGAGGCGAGAACACGTAATTATTCCTAAAATATAAGTCTGCCTTGCGGCCAAGGACGGATTAAGGGAGCACGAGCAAAGTGTTTTTCGCCCACGGATGAATATATCCATGTTCGTCAAAACAGTCTTCTTGCTTTGCCTTGAACTCGATGTCAAAATTTGGGATGGGCTCCTCCTTCGGGATGTTTGAAGGTCCACCCTCATTCGGCACCGCCCTTTCCCTCGCATCCGAGTCGGATGCAATGGGCTGGCTGGACTGCAAGGGATATTCTTCTTCCCCGGCAGCCGAGTTTTCTTCCCCAGCCGCTGTAGGAGTATCTGGCGCAGCGCCGGAGCGGAGATGGGTTCAATCCTCTGTGCTCAACAGCTTTGTGCTTCTTCCGGCCTTTTCCCTTCAAAGTGGTAGGGGCACGACTAGAAAAGAAAAGAGAAAAAAATCTGAGAAATGAGATTCCAAGAAACAAAAAACATGCAATAAAAATCATAGAAATGAAAAATCCCGGGTTTTTACCTGGAAGTAGTGACGGCAACTCCGTCAAGATCGATGACATCCGGGGTTGTGGATGGCTTCTTGCGCTTCCGTCCTCCCGACTGGAAGTTGGCATGAAGCGCGTCCAACTCTTCATTGGTAGCAAGCTCAGCCTCAGAAAGATCGAATAGCTGTGGAAAGAAACGAAGTCCGGGTAAGGGAAAAATCCGAGAAGAAGAAGACTCAAGAAAATTCCCAAAGAGACAGAACTATACCTTTGTAGATGGGTTTCGAGCGTGGTACATTTCCCGGATCTCCTCGTAATTATCACGAGTAGAAACCAGCTGGTTTACACGCTTCTCGAAGTCCTTTTTCGACAAAGCCTTGTTTGTCTCCCTCATCGCGTCATCCGGGCCCGTGTATTCACACATAAGCCGTTTTCCGTGGTAAGCCAAAGGCTGGATCCGCCTTTCGAGCCAGCACATGACGGTATCCATGCCGGTCAGTGGAGGAGTGGCGGAAACAAGTTTGGAAATTTGCCTCTTGATCCTCATCAGATCTGCAGGCAGAGTCTGGACCGCGTCCAGCGCCCAATTTCTTGGGGCGTGGCCGCGGAATTGACAAAAAGAGGAATGCTCGTTTCCTTTCCAGGAAACGGGACATCCACGTGATAAAAGAAAGAGCCCGTCCAAAATTTGATGGACTCGGATGTTTTGATATTCGGAAACCAATCCGCCCTAAACCTATGGAGGGTAAGGGAGATAGTCCCACATGTCGGAAGAGCGCCCTCGGAAGGATTGCGTTTAACGCCGAAATAATATTGCCGGAAATCTAGGTGGGGTTCTATACCTAGGTAACCCTCGAAGAGGGCCTGGAACCCGGGTAGATAAAGAATGGAGTTGGGTGGCAGATTATGTGGCTGGATTTTGTAGTGGTCTAGAATCGAGCAAAAGAAAGCGGAAGGTGGGAATATCATACCTCGATTGATATGGGAGGCCAGAAGAAACCGCTCGCCAGGTTCCGGGGATGACTCTATGTCGTCCTCGTTATACCGCCATTTGTCTTTTACTACAAATCCCTCCTTCTGCAATGCCGGAAGAAGGGAAGGAACCACGTTACAGTGGCTCCAATTCCCGGCGTTTTCCTCCGCTTCGTCTTCACCTCCGGCGGCGGCGAAAGCGGCGACCTCCTAGCCGCCACGGGTAGCGTTTTCCTCCGCGGGCTCGGAGAAGTGAGGCGGAGGAGGAGCAGTGGATGTTGTCAGCGGCGTGTACCCGGCCGCGGGAGGCAGATCCCCGCGGGCCGGCTCGATGACGGCCTCCTCCGGCGCGTTTGCTGCGGTGTGAACCGGGGAGTGGAGGAGGGGATCCATGTCGTTGATGATACTCTCGATGTCCACAGCGGCGCTCACCGCGTCAGAGGCACGGGGAGAATCTCTATCGACCATTTTTTGGCGGCGCGGACGTGAACTTGAACCTCCGATGGTTTTTTCCGAGGAAAGGCTCGGGGGCTAAGCTCTCTGCGTTCACTCTCGTGCCCGGGCTCTGGTTGCTAGATGCTAGGGCGCTGTGAGCTCGAAGAAGAAGAAGCGGAAGAAACTACGGAGGCCCCTAGGCGGCTATTTATAGCCAGGACGCGCGGAGATTAGTTCCAATGGCTAGTTTAGCCGTTGGATGCCTGACGCGTGTTACGCCTGAAATTTCCAGGAAATGAGGGGACGGGGTGATAATTGCTATCTCCTCGTTTCCCGCGAGAATCTGTCAGAGGATACGTCTCAGTGTTTTGACTGAAACCAAACATGATTGATGTCAGCAGGATTTCATCGCTGATGTCACGAGGAACCGTCTCCGTGAATGCTCGTGGAAGAAAAGCCAGACTATGTAAAAATCCGAGTTTTGGGATAAGTGATTTTGGTAAAAGAAAAATCAAGACAAAACACCGATATTTCTCAGAAGGAATGCTAATAGACGAAGAGCGGCAGAGTGAAGTCCAGCATTGGCCTAAGAGCCAGATTACCAGGGTGGCCCGTTGGTAATGGATCATAATCCATTGGGCGGCCTAGTAAGCTGATGCGCGGGAAGCCGGATTCTAGGAGAGCCCGAACCAAGGCCCAAAGTGGTGTGCTTGGAGGAGAAGACAGATTCCTTACTTTCCTAGTTAGATATTTTTCGTAGTCTTCTAGGTTTCCTCTCTGTAGGCCCTAATCTTGCTATTTATATAAAGCTGGACGGGAGCAACGAAACATAGACAACAATTAGCTAGAAGCCAACTCGCCGAGAAGTTGATCCTCGCCGAGTTAGCGAAACCATACGCACCTTGTAGTTTGTATAGTTCAGGCTTGAGCTTTGATTTAGTGAGATTGTAGGAGTAGGAACACCGCCTAGTTGCAGCGTACCAAACCTGGGTAAACTGGGTGTTCTGTTTGTCGTACTAGCACGCCCCCCCCCCGCGGTTCTACCAGTAGGCTCATGGCACCCCCGTCTATGAACTCTACTACGATGTCCCGACACTACTCCTTTCCAACACCAATAAATTTATACTAAACAAAAACTCTCCAAGAAATAGAGAAGTGAAACAAGAGAGTACTAGCAATACTCTACTAGAACTAACAACTCTGAATAAAAGATGCATGAAAAACAAGAGCTAAAAGGGATTTGCAGCAGCTAGAAGAAAGACTAAGAATACGAGCATAAA
This sequence comes from Alopecurus myosuroides, assembly GCA_028641055.1. Classification (NCBI taxonomy): domain Eukaryota; kingdom Viridiplantae; phylum Streptophyta; class Magnoliopsida; order Poales; family Poaceae; genus Alopecurus; species Alopecurus myosuroides. Next base: position 325,448,399 of record CM054063.1, on the reverse strand, counting down.
GAGTATTCATATGAAAAAGCGGAGCGTCTCTCTCTCCCACATAAAGAATGCTAGGTTCCAACAATACTATTGCAGCAAGGAAAACAAAAGAAAACAAACAGACGCTCCAAGTAAAATTCATATGATGTGACCAAATAAAAATATAGTTTCACTAGAAGTGACCTGATAAATTGTTGATGAAGAAGGGGATGCCTTGGGCATCCCCAAGCTTAGACGCTTGAGTCTTCTTAGAATTTTCTGGGATGAACCACGGGGGAATCCCAAACGTTGTCCTTGCATTCTTCTTGATCACATTATATCACCCTCTTTTCTTGACCCTTGAAAACTTCCTTCACACCACACTCAATGTAATTCGCATTAGAGGGTTAGTGCAAAATAAAAAATTCACATGTTCTGCATGGACACAAGCATTATTAATACTTTTAAACATTAGCTACAGTCACTGATGTTTCGTGAAGCAAAGAGATCCACTCGACATAGTAAAAGAGAGAATGCAAGTAAAAAGGCAGAATCTGTCAAAACCAGAACATTCTGTAAAGACGAATTTTTTAAAGGCACTTACGTTGCTAAAATTGAAAAACGTAAATATCAAAAAAAGTTTCAGAATTAGCTGAGTAATAAGCACAAAAATTTGCAGGTCATTTTGATCTTTCTGTGAACTATCCGATTTTTTACGGTGGACAGCAGAAATCTGTTTCCTGCGCAGAAATCCAAAACCAACAACAACTTTCGCTAGAAAGTTAACTTGGCACAACTAATACCTGAAAATAAAGATATAAAGGATTTGATAAATAAGTATACAACACCTTGACTCAAATAAAACCGACAAAAACAAAACAAAAAGTAAAACTATGGGTTATCTCCCAAGAAGTGCTTTTCTTTAACGCCTTTTAGCTAGGCCCAGAAAAATAGAATCAAGTATTTTCAAGTGAAGAAGCATACAAATTATAACTTGTTAGAATAATAGAATCAAAAGGAAAATTAATTCTATTCCTAGGAAAGTTTTCCATACCTTTCTTGAGTGGAAATTGATATTTAATATGCCCCTCTTTCATATCAATAACAACACCAACAGTTCTAAGAAAAGGTCTTCTCAAAACAATAGGATAAGAAGCATTGCATTCAATTTTCATAACAACAAAATCAACGGGGACAAGGTTATTATTAATCATAATAAGAAAATCATCAACTCTCCCCAAATGTTTCTTTCTAACATTATCAATGAGACGAATATCAAAATAACAGTGGTCCAAAGGTGGCAAATCAAGCATAACATTAAGTTTTTTAGGCATAACAGAGATACTAGCACCAATATCACATAGATCATTACAATAGAAACCATTCACCTTCATATTAATGATGGGTTCCCAACCATCATCTAACTTCCTAGGGATAGAGGCTTCACATCTTAATTCATGTTCTCTAATTTGTATGAGAACATTTGTAATATGTTTTGTGAAAGCCATGTTCATAGTACTAGAATTAGGACAACTAGCTAGATTTTGAAGGAATTTAATTACTTCGGTTATGTTCCAATCATAAAAGTCAAGATAATTTTTATCAAAGTTAATGGGACCATTGCCTCCCATGTTTCTAAAAATTTCAGCACTTTTATCAGGAACATTTTTAGCAGTTTCAGGCAATTTTGATGTTTAACAGCAGAAGTGGGAGTATTGCCAACACCAATTACTTTACCATTGATAGTAGAAGGTTTAATAGCATGAGAAGATTCAGTTTTACTAGTGGTGGTAATGGTGCAAACATTAGCTATATTATTCTTTCTAGCTATTTCATCTTCTCTTTCCCATCTAGCAAGCAATTCAGCTAACATCCTGACATTGTCCTCAATTCGAATTTGAATGGCATTCAAAGTTTTGCTTTCTTTAAAATCATGAGGCAGAACCTTTAGTTTCAGAAAATCAACATCAAGAGCAAGGATATCAACTTTAGAAGCAAGAACATCAATTTTGCCAAAGTTTTCCTCAACAGATTTATTAAAAGCAGTTTGTGTACTAATAAAATTCTTATGCATGTTATCAAGATCGGAGTGTTGTAGGAATTACCATAAGAATCAAGAAGCTTTGTTGCTGACCCCAAAGTAATGGACATAAAGGTTCCTCTAGAAGCTGAATCCAGAAGGATTCTTGAAGAAAAATTCAGACCTGCATAAAAGATTTGGATGATCATCAAAGTAGTCAGTCCATGAGTGGGGCAATTCTTCACTAAATAATTCATTCTTTCCCAAGCTTTAGCAACATTCTCATCATCAAGTTGCTTAAAATTCATAATGCTACTTCTTAAAGATATAATATTAGCAGGAGGATAATATTTTCCAATGAAAGCATCTTTACACTTAGTCCAAGATCAATACTATTTCTAGGCAAAGATAGCAACCATTCTTTAGCTCTTCCTCTCAAACAGAAAGGAAAAAATTTCAGTTTAATAATATCTCCATCTACATTTTTATATTTTTGCATCTCACATAGTTCAAAAAAAATTACTAAGATGGGCAGCTGCATCAAAGTACTAACACCAACAATTTGCTCTCTCATAACAAGATTTAATAAGGCAGGCTTTATCTCATAAAAATTAGAAGTAGGAGCAGGTGGAGAAATAGGTGTGCTAATGAAATCATTGTTGTTTGTGCTAGTGAAGTCACACAACTTAGTGTTCTCAGGAGTACTCATTTTGGCAAGATTAAAAATAGGATAAAAACAACAACTAGAATAAGAACTAATTTTTTTGTGTTTTTGATAAAGAGAAGCAAACAAAATAAAATAAACTAAGCAAAACTAAAACAAAGTAAAGAGATTGGAACTGAGAGACTCCCCTTGCACAAATTCTCTTCCTCCCTGGCAATGGCGCCAGAAAAAGTCTTGATGGTGCAGATCTTGCACTCGTTGGGAGACCCCAAGAGGAAGGTGTGAAGAGCACAGCAGCAAGTTTTCCGTCAGAAAAAACTAAGGTTGAATCGACCAGTAGGAGAAAGAAGCAACTTACGAAGGTTGATGTGTTTGAGGTGGCAGGGCGCACTACCGATTCGGAAGGAACGTGGTACCTATACAACACAATCAAATCACTTTGCCCCAACGAAGCAGTGAGTTTGTCAATCTCACCGGTTTTGTTGAACACAAAGAGGTTAAATGTACCGTGTGGAAAATAATATTTGTTGCAGTAGATGAAAGAGAAAAGTGATGGCAGTAGTTAAAAAGTAGCAGCAGTATGAAAACAGAGATTGCTGAGGTTGTACTATCAGTATGAGGAAAATGGACCGAGGTTCACAGTTCACTAGTGGTGTCTCTCCATATAAGATAAATAACATGTGTGGTAAAAAAATTACAGCCGGGCAATTGATAGATATAAAGGTTGCACCGTAGTGCATAAGCATGACATGATGATTACTATGTGATTCATGCGGGCATTACAACAAGACACATAGATCGTTATCCAACTGCATCTATGACTAATAATCCGCCCTTAGAATGTCATCTGAGAAATCCTTGGGTATTAAGTTGCAAGAAACAGATAATCGCAGTAAGAAAGTGTGTAATGTAAAAAATGTAAACATCGTTGTATTCTCCCTAATGGCAACATCACATCCTCCATCTGTCACGGTTTTTTCACTTGAGCACAGATGCAAAGGAGGCATGAACCCACTATCGAGCATAAATACTCCCTCTTGGAGATACTAGCATCTACTTGGCCAGAACATCTACTAACAACGGAGAGCATGCAAGATCATAAATAACATACACATGAAGATAACATGATAAATTGATAATAAAGAGACATAGCATTCAATATTCATCCGATCCCAGCAAACACAACATGTAGCATTAGAATAGGATGATCTTGATCATGTAGGGAAGCTCACAAGATCTAAACATGAGGCATAAAGAGGAGAGAACAACCATCTAGCTATTGCTATGGACCCGTAGTCCAAGTATGAACTACTCATGCATCACTCCGGAGGCGGGCATGGTGGTGTAGAGCCCTCCGGTGATGATTGCCCCTCCCGGTAGGGTGCCGGGGAGAACTCCAGAACCTTCCCGAACTCAGGTTGATGATGAAGGCGGCCTCGGGTGATTTTCGTAGAAAAGGATGATTTTTTAGGGTTAAACTTCCGGGGGGAATAAATAGGTGTGGGGCCCCTGTGGCCCCACTCCGGGTCTCCTCCGGACTCTGTGGATCCTTCGGGCATTCTAAGACTTCCGGGCTTCGAATCGTCCAATTCCGAGAATATTTCTAGAACCAACTTTTCTGAAACTAAAAACAGCAGAAAACATGAACTGGCTCTGTGGCATCTTTTCAATAGGTTAGTCCAAGGAAATCGATAAAAACAGCATAAAGTGTAAGGAAAACATGTAGCATATGGCATGAAAACGACATGGAACATCAGAAATTAAGGATATGTTTATGGCGTATCAATAGCATGTGTGATAAATAAATTACCGTTGGGCAATTGACAGATATAAAGGTTGCACCGTAATGCATATATATGACATGATGATTACTATGTGATTCATGCGAGCATTACAACAAGATACATAGACCGTCGTCCAACTGCATCTATGACTAATAATACAACCTTGGAATGTTATCCGAGCAAACCTTCGGTATTAAGTTGCAAGCAACACATAATCGCAATAAGCAAACTGTGTAATGTAAACATCATTTTTTACTCCCTAATGGCAACAACACATCCTCCATCCTTCACGTTTCTGTCACTCGAGCACGGATGCAGAGGAGGCATGACCCACTATAGATCATAAATACTCCCTCTTGGAGTCACTAACATCTACTTGGCCAGAGCATCTACTAACAACAGACATCATGCAAGATCATAAATAATATACACATGAAAAGAACATGATAGATTGATAATCAAGATACATAGCATTCAATATTCTTCGGATCCCAGCAAACACAACATGAGGCATTACAATAGAATGATCTTGAACATGTAGGGAAGATCACAAGATCTAAACATGAGGCATAAAGAGGAGAGAACCACCATCTAGCTACTGCTATGGACCTGTAGTCCAAGGATGAACTACTCATGCATCATTTCGGAGACGGGCATGGTGGTGTAGGGCATTGCGGTGATGAGTCATCCTCCCGGCAGGGTGCCAGGGAGAGCTCCAGAACCCTCCCGAACTAGGGTTGACGATGACGGCGGTTGCGGATGTTTTTGGTGCAAACGGCTCGGGTGTTTAGGGTTAACCCTTCGTGGAGACTAAATATTTGAGAGAGCAACATCGATGGGAGAGCAGGGGGCCACACCACCCCTTGGCGCGGCCAGGGGGCGCGCCCACCCATGGTGTGGGCCCCCTGTGCCTCCTCTCCGGTTCTCTTTTAGACTCCATGGATCCTCCGGGAATTCTAAGACTTCTGGGCTACGAATCGTCCAATTCCGAGAATATTTCCAGAACAACTTTTCTGAAACAAAAAACAACTGAAAATAGGAACTGGTTCTGTGGCATCTTGTCAATTGGTTAGTCCGAGGAAATCGATAAAATGGCATAAAGTGTACGGAAAACATGTAGCATATGGCATGAAAACAACTTGGAACATCAGAAATTATGGATACGTTTATGACGTATCAGTGATAGTGAAACATAATTTACCTGCGGAAGACTTGGATACCACATTTCCACCCAAGGAGGATCATGTTTTTGATTTTAAACCTTTGCCTGATGATCTTTAATATGCTTACATTGATGATAAGAAGACATATCCTATTATTGTTAGTTCTAAACTTTCAGGTAAAGAAGAGGAAATGTTATTGGAAATATTGAAGAAACACCGTGGAGCTATTGGATATACTCTTGATGAGTTTAAAGGGATTTCCCCTACTATATGTCAGCATGTTATTAATATAGAACCCGATGCAAAGCGAGTAGTTGAAACAACAACGTCGTTTAATTCCTAAGATGAAGGAAGTGGTAAGAAATGATGTATTAAAACTCCTTGATGGTGGTATTATTTATCCTATTGTAGCGCCCTACCTTTTAATAAAGGTAGAACACATGTGTAACCTGATATTCCCGGGATCTCTGATAGCATACACATGACAAAATGAAATATTCATTGCAATAGAGTTATTCTACATCATTGATCCAGTGGATAAGAAGTAAAATAGTCTTACAATTGGCATAGTCAACATGGACTAGCCCAAATAACAAGGTCTCAATGTAGACACAATGGAAATAAAACATCAATGAGCCTTCTTCATCTTCATGCGCCACATGCAGAACATGTTGGCGATAGACTTGAGATCCTAAACGAAATCCCTACTCGTCTTCTGCACGTTGGAATATGCAGCCCCCATGGGGGAGGAAGTCAGTACAAACAATTTACTGGCAAGTGACACTTGTATGGTGGCAGTTTTGAGGAATAAACTAACTACATGATATTTGGCTGGTGGCGTCGGGGCTATATGCATCAAGCCAGTTTTGTCCTATATTTGTAAATAATTTTAAACACATGAAAACATGTGTACAATAATTCATGGCTAAACCACAATAAAGTTGGAAAAATCATCATGGCTAAACCACCATGAAGTTTGATAAATCATCATGGCTAATGAAGTTTGAAAAGTCATCATGGCTAAACTACCATGAAGTTTGATAAATCATCATGGCTAAACCACCATGAAGTTTGATTGTGGCATCATGGCTAAACCACCATGTGCCCTATAAAGGGGTTTCTACCATATTTTATTTCATTCAGAAAAGATGATGAGATCCTTCGGCACCAACTCTGTCTAGCTGCTCAACTGGACCATAACCAGGGACACGGCTAAGAACTTAGTTTTTAACTCTGCAGAGGTTGTGCACTTTCACCTTGAGACTCATCCTCCCCGAGAGAAGAATGAGACAAGATCTTTGCGAAGAGGGATTCAACCATACCAGCATGACTCGTTGCTCCTAAAATTCTACCACCCACTGTCATACAACAGGATGAACCCCTACAACTTGTTTAATCTTGGCAGAGCCCATATTACCTCAAGGCTGCACTAGAAGCTAACTATACAGTGAAGACCTACAAATCTCTTTATTCCTGGGTAGCAGTCCACAAGTGTACTCTCAGGTGACAATCCCCACATTCATGGCTAAACCACCATGAACATGGTCCTGAGTAGCCACTCAACATAATCCAAGCAATGTTCAATCCACCCAGGTGTTTCATTGGGTTGTTAATTTTCAATTTTGAAAACGTCACAACCCAACAAGTAAGAGCAATAGTTGTGATAGCATTCTAGTATGGCTAAACTAGTACTTAGCAGAGGTTTTAGGTTGGCTACACACTACTAGGTGTTCTGAGCATAGCCTATAATTGGAAAATAATAAAATTTCCTATGATGCATACTACTGAAAACACTAATGCAATGTAAAACAAAGGTGGGAAATGAGTATCACTTGCCTTGTGGAAGTTGGTATAGAGACACTCTCTTCACAAATAGAAAGTTTCTCTCCGTAGAATCTAAACAATACAAATAAATAGCAATAAACAAGCAATTCACCCACAAGCAAACAAATATAACAAAATATAGAATACAGAAGCATAACAAGTTATTCAATTTGATTGTTGTTAACATGGACAAGGTTTTGACACATAATTCAATATGCAAAAAGAATTATGATCAGATGGTCTTTTATGGATAAGTTCAAGTTTATCACAATTATTTAATTTATGTAAAGGAACTATAGTTGTTTGAGTAAGGCTTAACACATAATTCAATTTACAAAATAATTACGGTAAAAGGGTTTAGGCATATCTACTAGGGTATGGGTTGGTCGGGGTTTTAGTTTGAAAGATTCAAACACCAGTGGATTCATATTGTCAAGGAGGTTTCCAAGAGTTCACCTAAGGTTTATCACTTTTACTTCAATATGATAAGTGAAACAATGTGGTAAGATATAGTACTTAATTCAATCTGAAAAAAGAACTAAGTGATTGGTCATGGGGTTTGCCATTAGTGGTTAAGGGTTGTCAAGGAATATCACTTCACTCAATATACAAAATAAGTGGATGTGATATGGTTTAGGCTTTTAGAAAACAAATCCATGATCAACATGATTTATTTCATGGCTTTGGTTACTAGGGTGGAAAAAATTCACAATATGACTTGTATATTTACAAAAGGTCCTTGGCTATGGGTGTTTGGTCCAAAAGTTAGTTTCCATATGGTGAACATGAAATGGGTGTTGGTTTGATCACACCACAATTTTCCTAAGGAAGGGGGTTTCATCAAACCACACTTAATTTAGAATGGCTGACTACTATGGATGGTTTATATGGAAAACTTACATGGAATGGGCTCTTTATTGACAAATAGTTTTGGTACTGGTCTCTCTGGTCTAAGGTTGCTAAATGGAACAACTTTCCAGAAAAAAACTAAGTAAATTATTTATAGAATTTAAACTAGGTGCAAAATACTCAATTGGTTATTTAATTTCTACACTCCATTTTAAATTGTTAAATGATTATTTTGGGACTTGGGTATGACATCCTAAGGATTTCAAAAATATTTTATTTGCAATTTTTGGATTTGTAGAATTTCAATTATGCCAAAATTCATCAAAGAAGTCTATTTGAATTTGAACATATTTTAAAAGGGTTAATTTGAATTTTGACAGTGCCAAAATTTTCTACATGTTCAGGGGATTTCAAAAAGTCCAAGTTCGCTAAATTTGGCTAAGTGGATTAAAATTTATGATAGTTGCAAGTCCTAGGTGCTTTTCTGCAAAATTGTTTTTCTATTTTTATTCGGAAATGAAATCACAGACGGGCTGGGATTCAAACTATCTATTTGCCGCATGGGCGATGGTCAGGGAGCGCGCTTGAGCTAGGTTACTCGTCGCGCGGGCGGCGGATAGGTACCCGACACCGAGGCACATGTGGCGCCACCCTAGTGGCTGGTACCCTTTCAGTTAAGTGATTTGTCCGAGGCCGTCCGATGGGGATCTAATGGATCAAGGGGCTATGCTTACCTCCTCGTTGGCGGGATCACCGGGAAATGTCGACGCGGTGGAGCACGTCGCCAGAACGACACTCCAGGGTTCTCCGACACGGATTAGACGACGAGGGCGTGCGTTACACGACATCGAAGACGTTGGGGATGACGGTGCAGGAGAGCTCCTCCTCAAACCGCGGTGCAAAGCAAGCAGAGTCGGCGCTGCTCCGGTGACGCATAAACGCGCTCGGCAGCGTCAATTTTCTGTGCGAAATAGCCGGGCATGGGAATCAAAACGTGTGCGTCGTTGAAGAGGTTCGAGCAGAAGGTTAAACGAACCGGGGGCTTGCTCACCGTGGTCGCAAATGGAAGAACACGACGGCGGGAGGGTAGATCTCCGGCGATAAATTGTTGCAGCCCGGAGGCGTTACAGAGAGGGAAAACAGGGGGGAAAGGGAGAGGTTTTGCGGGGGCGCGTATGGAGTGGCTTAGGAGGCATGGAGGGTTGCGGGGTGAGGGGAACGTGCTAACGTTATTCGGCCAGATCGCTCGGCCAGATCGTGCGCGGGGAAAACGGAGGGAGGTGGAAGTCGGCTGACATCACTAGTGACGTCATGTAGGGCCCACCCGCCTGAGAGAGAAGGGAGAGGGAAAGGGCGCGCGGGCTGGGCTACTATCGGACTAGGCCGATGGGTCTACGCTGCGCGCGCGTGTTAGATAGAACGTGGGCTTGGCCCTATTGGGCGGCCTGCATTTTTTTGTTCTTCTTTTTTTTTCTGATTTCTCAAATAATACATAAGTTTTGTTTTATAAGTTCAAATGAACTCAATTTTGCTTCTATGGTTTCATAAAAATAAAACCTTTAATATAAAAACTATTTTGGGTTTTTTCCAACATATTCAAATTTTTAGTTTCCAATAAGGGTTTAAATTTTATGGGGTACTAATTTATGTCTATTTAAAATAGAGTTTAATAAATCCCTTTTGGATTTAATAAAATTTTGTAGACTTCTATATGTTATAATACTAAATGCGGAAACAAGTCCACATTGTTTTTTCAGTAAATATTTTTAAAATGTTTAAAATCTTTGAAGTCATTTTTAGAAAACATAATTTACTTTTGGTCTCCGAAAATATTTTTGAGGTCTAGAATATTATCAAGAGTGATAATTCCAAGAAAACATTTGAAACAAAATTAGAGCATTTTAAAATTTAAAGTACTTGGAAAACTATTTATTTTAGAAACAATTTTGGGGCTTAGGGAAATACAGGCCAAAATTGGATTGGCAATCTCGAATACTTTGGAAATTTCTTACTTTTATGTTGTGGTTTCTTTGTTTTTTGTCACTTGCATTAGTGGAAAACAAAAGTTTTAAATTTTTGTGGTTTTTGAGTTTCTCCAAAAAAAACAGGGATGTTACACCTATTGCTAATAGTTGATGGGTAAGCCTTGTGCATTGTGTTCCTAAGAAAGGAGGAATGATTGTTGTGCCTAATGGAAATAATGAGATTATTCCTAAAAGAGTAATAGTTGGTTATAGAATGTGCATTGATTTTAGGAAAGTTAAAAAGGTTACTAATAAAGATCATTATCCTTTATCTTTTATTGATCAAATGTGTCGGATATATACTGAATAGGGGTATATCAGATAGTAGTCAAAAGTGCCGGATTACCAGGGTGGCCCAACTGGTAGTGGGCTATGGTCCATTGGGCGGCCCAGTAAGCTGACGCGCAGAAGCCAGATTCTAGAAGGACCCGGATCACGGCCCACATGATCTGGCTTGGAGGAGAAGGCGGATTCCTTACTTTCCAAGTTAGAAGTTACCGTAGTCTTTTAGGTTTCCTATGTTGTATGCCCTAACCTGGCTATTATATAAAGCTGGACGGGAGATAAGATAACGAGACACGAAGTTACAGGCTAACTCGCCGGGAAGTTGATCCTCAGCGAATAGCTAAACATAACCTCACATTGTAATTGTATACACAGGCTTTAGTCCTGACTAGTGAGATTGCAGGAGTAGGAACGCCGTATTATTACGACGTACCGAACCTGGGTAAATCCTGTGTCTTTGTCCTCAACGCGATCCCATTTCCCCACGTCTACTCGTAGTCTCATGGCACCCCCGTCTATGAAAACTACTACGATGTCTCGACAGTTGGCGCCCACCGTGGGGCTAACGACGTCAGGCGTTAAGTTCCGATCTGGGATACTCGGCGGGATCGGTAGTTCTATAACTGTCGGAAGCCTGGAGTTCGACGAGGACGTCGGACGCTTCCTCGACAACAGATCCTACATACCGGCGCAAAATCATCTGGTAAGTGCCTGCGTGTTACCGATCGGATCTGCTAATATCTTTATCGGACTAACTACAGAGGCCATGGGGTTTTGCGGTAGAAGAAAATTTATCCCACCCGCCCTATACCCAGTCGAGGATGACTATGATCCCAGATTTTGCTCAGATCGCCGACATAAAAGTGATACACTTTATCGGTATGGTGCAATCCAAAGTCGCTGAAAACACGGATGGCGGAAATCCCGTGCAAGAGGCAGAAAACAGCAAACCCACTACAGAGGTGGAAGATCCGACATCCGCCAATCCAGCGATGAATTCGGAAGCTGACTCTGTCCTAGCCGCCATTGAGGCAAGATTAGAGTCAGAAACCGGATCAGATGATTTTGATTCCGAATACGAAGACGTGGACGCCTTCGAAAGAAAATTTAAATCTTTTCAAGAGGGATTCCATGAAGTACTAATGGCGAAACCGGCTGAAAACACGGACACCGCCAGAGGAAGAGAGAGAAGATGGAGAAACTTCTCCGATATTTCCCAACACGATGGAATTGACAGAGGATGAACCTGTTAAAAAACCTCCCTCTTCCAAGAAAAAGAACAAGGCCGCTAAAAAACTCCAATACAAACTCCGGAAGAAAAAATTGGCTGATCCAGCTGATGAAAGCCCGGAAGTAGGAGATGCAAGCGGAACAAAACCTGCGGAGAAGAAAACAAAAGAAATCCTTGTTCCGCCAATGACAGAGCAAGAAGAGCACGAATTGTTACAAACACCAGTGGGATTGCATGAACCCCCTGAAGTGCTAGAAGCTAGGAGACAAGCTCTCCAACGGCAACAACAACATCTATTCAGAACTCGTGAACACCTCCAAAAAACCCAGGATGACATCAAGCTCATGAAGGTAGAAATCGAGGAGTACGAGAGAAAGAATAGATCTGGCATTAAATCTACAAGGTTACCCGGAATCGTAAGACCGGAAGTACTGCCGCCAAAAGAAAGGTTTCACAACCTGTCGTGGGATAATCACGGCAGACGTTACCGGGGGTAACTGATCTTGGGGCAAGACGACACAGGTGTTTGGGAGAGGGTTTAGCTCAGAGGAAAACATGGTGCAATTCAATCTGGTAGCCGGCAATCAAAGTCGCCGAGTCTCCGATCTCGATATAACAACTCAACTCTAGGATTACACTAGATGTGATGAGGGGATAGTAACCCGGTATGCCAACTCCCAGGTGTAATCCGGCCCAAACGGCGGATGGACCAAATCCGGCTAAGAACAAAGAAGCTTCAGAAAGGCCCAGGGCTTGTAAGGATCGTAACCCGGATTGTGGGTTATGGTAAGGAAAGTTAGGTTTGTATATAGAGTTCGAGTAGGACTCAAGGAGCGCTTTGTATGGCAAGCCAAAGGGGGTATGAGTACTATATAAACCAACCCCTAGGCTTCGCCTGAGAGAGATTCAAGTCATAACTGTAACACCTATTATCGAGTATCCAGAATAATCATATCGAGATCCGGCGAGTTGTTTTCCGGCTCTTAGATTGCTTTTCGCCATGTCTTCCTTCGAGCTAAACCCTCTCCCAAATACCTGTGTCGACTTGCCCCTAAATCAGTTACCCCCGGTAACATCTGCCGTGATTATCCCACGACAAGATGCTCGATACCAAGCGCTATATCTAGGGTTCTTAGATCTCTGTCCAAAACTAGACCTGGGGGTCGGTTTATAAAGCACCCGTACCCCCTGCCTTATTCCCCAAGGCGCATCCTGGATCCTACCCGGACACGGCGCACAAACCCTAGCTTTCCTTTACAGTAACCCACAATCCGGATTGCTGGGCCTACAAACTTGGGCCTTCCACAAGCTTCCTTATCCTTAGCCGGATCCTGCGCACCGTCCTTTGGGCCGGGGTACTCCTTGGAGTTTGGCCCACCGGGTTATCGTCCCCCCGTCAGTAGTCCCCAGAATAGCCTGGGCTTCAAGGATCTTCCTTGAAGCGCTCGCTATTCCCTGCAAAGATATCAAACACATAGGCACGTGGTGGCCGGGTTAAGATGCTTTAACAAGTGGCTAGGCCAAACTCCATGGAGGCCATGTTGTAATCCGGGCTTTCCCCAAACCCTTTGGTTTAATTTTCCAGGTTCAAACCCTAATAAAAATGCCAAAATTCCATACTCGACAACCGATCCTGACATCACGGAATGGATCTCCTTCTTTCCCTTGTCCAGATGCTTTGCCCAATACTTGGCGCATATCTTGCAGAATCCACGTGGATAACCGTCACCCCACGATTTCCGGCTTCTGGCCGTTAAGATAGGCTCACCCCTACTTTATAAATAGCACTTAGGGGATAACCCTAAACTCATCACTGCGCCTCAGTTTCCATTTTCCTTCCTTGCTCCTTTCACCCTCGCGGCACCACCGCAAGAAACTCGCACTTGTCATCGTAGCAAGACCGCCGCCGGCCGCGCCCGCTCTCGAGCCATCCCGCGCCGCCGTCAAGTATCGCCGTCACGCCTTTGCTCCTCTCGCCAAGAATCGCGGAGGGGCATCCGAGCCACACCGCTTGCCGCTGCCGCGCTAGACTCCAACCTCTCCAGTAAGCCTCTCGCAGCCGTTTAATTTAGCCCCATAATTTTTCAATTCATTCAAGATCGGATCTAGATCAACCCGTGAATCATTTTTCCGATTTCATCAAATTAGATCGATCCGATGCTCGCCAACTCCTTTAACCATCTGCTAGATAGTTACAACTCATCCTCCTACCCTCATTAATCACCAAATCTCCTGAAAAACCGCTCGCAAACTTTCCCATCTAGATCCACTTCTCCTTGATTTTCCGCTCATTGCGTTAACACCCGGAAAACCTTCCTTTTCCAGCTATCTTGCTTGCAGTAGACACATGGGCAACCACCCATCTTCCCCAAATGCTTTTCCATACGTAAGTGACCAATAATTTTCATGATTGTATTTAACACCCGGATACCTTGTAATCTCCACCTCATAGCGTGACACCCGGATAATTCTTAGCTCTATACTTTCTTGATACCTTATACTCGGATAATCCAACACTTCCGAGTCTTATTTCCTGAGCCTCTTTTTCTTACGTTTTCGCAGGTTGATCCCATGGCTCCCAAACGACAAGGAAAACAGCCGACTCAAGCGAGGACTACCCAAACCATTTCCGCCAACTGGGGGCGTTCCACAGCTACAAAAGACAAACTGGACGAGCTAGCCGAATTAGGGATGCTTCCTTCTCAGAAGGACATTCACTGGAGGGTGCCGGGCAACGAGACCCGGCCCACACCTGCTGATAACGAGGTAATCTGCTTCGTAGAGCACGTGACCCGGGGATTCCGTCCTCCGGGTCACCCTTTCTTCCGGGAGGTCTTAAGCCATTATGGCCTCCGGGTATTCGACATAGGGCCTAACTCTATGTTGAATATTACCCACTTCATCGTTCTATCCGAGTCGTACTTGTGCATGCCGCCTAGTTTGACTCTCTTCATCAAACTATTCCAATGTAAGCCGTGCCGTGAAAGTGGTGACGGTGCACTTCTTACTTGTGGCGGGGTATCCATCCAACGCCGCAAGAATTCACCAATGCCAACTCTCAATTTGAACTCCCACGTCAAACATTGGCAGCTGTCTTTCTTTTACTGCCACGATACCTCCCCAGACGGCGAAAAGAAACTGCCGAGTTACTCGGAAAACCTCCTCGAACCTTCCGAGTCTTTCAATGCCTTTGCACCAGACTCAGACAGGGAGGCAATCCTTCCCTCATTAGCCAAGATAGCCATCCTCTCAGCCCAAGGCCTCCTCGGGCTAAATTTAGTAAAAACATGGGTGGACTTTCGGATCCAACCCAACTCCATCCGCACCAAACTGATGTGCGAGTATTCGGGGCATACCACGGATGCACTCCGATACTCCACCAAGAGCTTCGCGACCGGCGATACTAACAAGACCATCAAAGGCTTCCTGACAGAGAAGCTGGAGGTGATAAAGGGTATCACCGGGTTACCCCCGTTTACTCGGGAAAACCCGGCTCCAGCGGTAATACCCGGTATTCATAGCTTATTTCCACATTATAGCTTGATATAGCTTCTAACCCTTAAGCTCATTCTTTTTTCTTAGGCTGATGACCCTTTCTGGAGGGTTGAACCTTGTCCCCCTTCCAGAGACCCGGAAGAAGAGGACGAGCCGGCTGATGATAGTGAAGGTATTTGCACAACATTTGTATATCTTTACTTGCATCACTTCCTCCCGTTCACCTTTTTTCCAACGAACACACACCCGATTCACAGGACTGGAGGACGAAGGTGAGGCCAATGAGGATGACCCGGAGGCAACCGAGTCTGACCAAGAGGCAACAGTGGGTGCCAAGAGGAAGACCAGGGGGGCAGTGTCCAAGGTTCCTTTTTCCTCATTATCCTCTGAACCTTACTCCTTTGACGCCATGCGACAACTTAACCATCAATTATCAAATTCGTCGTGCTTGATGGATTCCTTCCCAGCCAAACGCAGAGTAACTCGGAGCTCCCCGGGTGAAGATCCCCTTAACCCGGGCATCTCTACTCCCTCGGTCCCTCGTGGCGGCGCTCCTCCGCCTCGTCCTTCCGACTCTCCTCGACGCCACCCTTCTCCTAACCATCCACGTGCCGGGCAATTCCGGGTCCCGTTGGTGGTCCCCGTGGCGACCTCATCTGCTTCCAGCGGCGAGCTCCCGCCTGATTACACCGTGAATGCCGGGTAAATTTGTGCTACATGATTTCCTTTTACGCCTAACAAATTTCCACTCAAGCCACCGTCATCACTAATAACCGCCTTTTCTCATCTTTCTTTTAGCGCTCAAGCCGTCATCAGTGACCCGGAAAACATAGAAGCAGATAACCATCAGGCGGAGAAACCGACTGACAATGAAGACGCCGCGACTGGCGGTGACACGACGAATAACCAGGGACAAGGCCCTCTGAACAATCCACTTCCCCGAGCTGCCGGATCTCCTTCCTCATCGGAACCAGTAGACGAGGAGATCGAAGTTCTAGACACAAGGATGAGTTCTCCCAACCCGGCCACCCAAACTGTCCGGGTCTCAACTCCAAGGGCGGGGAGAGCCCCCCCCACCAAGCGACCAAGCTGCCGGCTCTTCCGGTACTCGATCCGAGGAACTGACATTTGCCCAGATGCTGGAAACCCTTCGCACTTTAAGGGCTAATGAAGAAAACATCTTGGGACCTTTGATAGCCAAACACGAGGTAAATCCGACTAATGTTGCTTATGCCTTTGTCCAGTCCCCAAGTTCCGAGTGAATTGATTCATAATTTACTTGGGACTTTATTATACAAGCGACTGATAATTTGCTTCTCTGCCCAACTGATCCTTGTTTGCATGCATGCATGCTTTCGTAACTCAATCTGAGGAGAAACTGGCGGACGCCACCAAGCTCATCGAAAAGGAGGTAGCTTTACGTGAAGCAGCCGAAGCCGAAGCCAGGAGAAATAGGTTGATAATGAGGAAATATAGGAAACAGGCTCACCGAGCAGAAGATGACCTAACAAGCCTTTCCGTCCAAATATCGGACACATATCGTGCTTTACTTGGTACGTTTCCTCCTCCGGGTTTATCTTTTTGATAGATAGCGGAGGTTTCCCGACTTACGTCTCCATTTCTTCAGGCCCGGACGAAACCATGCCGGAAGAGGATGACATGGCCAAGCTGAAAACCATGAAGAGCGTTATCCGACAGCTATGTGCCGGAACCAAATGGATCCTTGAGGAATTGCGGTGGCCGGGTAGAGGACATGTTGATCTGAAGAGGATGCTGGATGCCTTCTCCACTATTCCCGAGTGGATTTGGCACTGGACGCGCTCGTCTTGCCGGGTTGGAGTGACCCGGGGGCTTGCACTTGCCAAGGCTTATCTCCCCAAGCTCGAGCTAGTGAAGCTTATGGGCGGCTTCCCCGAGTTCAAGCTTGACGGATCCAAGTTCTAGGTGAAGGATTTTCAGGCCGTCCAGAAGGAGGTCCGTTACCCGGCCAGCGTAATTGCTGATGAAATGGATGTTAATATACTTGTTCCAGCATACGATGCTGCCGGTGAAGCAATTAAGTCAGATCTTCCTGAGCCGTATGATATGCTGGCTCGGTGGAAGGAGGAAGCTGCTGCGATAAGGGCGGAGGCTGCCAAGAAGCAAGCTGAAGCCGGCTCTGCCCCCGCTACCTCAACACCAGTCGTTCCACCTCCTGCAGGGGCTGGTACCGCTGATCCGGGTGCTGCTGCTACCACCAATGATGGCAAGGGCAAGGCCAAGATGAACGCCGAGTGATATATGATTTCTGATGCCTCTTCTTATGCACCGGTCGGTCAACATACTTTTTAAAACAGTTATATTTTGGGTGGTGCGCCTGTGCACCTTTGATATCTTTTCACCAGGATTTTGTAATGCACGCTAAGGTCTTGATATACTCGATGCCTGTTCCGGCCTTTTTAAGTTTATCCATTATTGAGCTCATCTGTTCTCGATATCTGGCTTTCTTTATTGTTCCTTTTGTGAAAACTCAATTTCCGGGTCTCATGGGTATTGACAAGCGGATTTTGCTTCTAAGTCCCCAAGTCCCCAAGACTCGGATAATTGTGATTTTGGAATTATACAAGTGAGCCATTTTTTCTCTTTTCAAGATTTCAAGCCATCCGGACCCGGATCGCCGAGTCTAGAACACTTGATCTTGAAAGGGGAACGAACTGCCTACTGCTAATTTCACAAAGATCCCTGAGTTGTTTCACATAGGTTTTTGAAGTTACGCTTAATAGTCGTTGAGTTCCCAGCTGTTCAGCCTTGTACTCTGCATAACTTGTGGTTTAGATGACCCTTTTGACTATCTTGTACTGTAAGCCGGCTTTCGCGTGGATACCATGTTGTTACATCCATACGAAGACGTAGCCAGCCAAGCCCCGTCGGGTTTCATGACTGACTGCAATCGTAAGCGAACAAATCATGCCACTTTAATGCGAGTCACATCGAGCTTAAGTAAGAATAGCCAAGGAATTTGGACTTCTTTGTCCGGTTATAAGATTGTAGCCGTACTCGTTTGCAAGTAATCGGCCCTTATAACTCATAGGCATCATGGCCGGGTCTTTGAGTTTGTAACTGTGCTATTCAAGCGACCAGCCCCCAAGACCTAGATATACGCATCATACTGAGAGTACATAACCTGATAATAACCATCTCTTTTCTTGATAACCACCTCTTTACTTGATATGAAAAATCTAGGTCAGCAAGCCGCCTCGTTAAAAACCCGTCCAGTCCCCAAAGGTACCCTGGATAGGAAAAGAGTGCGTCTGAAAACCTGCTGCCTATTACATCGTGCAATTCCACTTGCCAATATAATCTTTTTTAAGTATAATATGGACGTAGCTGAGCCACGTTCCATGGTCTATCTCTTTCTTGCATAGATGAAGTGGTATGTGCGGTGTCGTTAACTGTAGCCGACTCTTCCCTTGCATCTATCAAGTAATATGATCCATTATGCAGATTCCGGCTTATGATAAACGGTCCTTCCCATGGTGGTGATAATTTGTGCTTTCCTTCATTTGACTGTACCATGCGCAGAACCAAGTCTCCTTCCTGGAATACCCGGGTTTTCACGCGCCGGCTATGATACCTCCGTAGATCTTGCTGATATATGGCTGATCTTTCCAGGGCTTGTTCTCTTTGCTCTTCTAACATATCTACGGCGTCTTGCCGGGTTTTTTCGTTCTCCACTTTGACATAAGCTGATACTCGCGGTGAGTCGTGAATAATGTCACTCGGTAACACTGCCTCCGCACCATAGACCATGAAGAAGGGCGTCATCTGAGTGGATCTGTTAGGTGTAGTGTTGATACCCCAAACCACAGAAGGAAGTTCTTCGACCCATGCACCAGCAGCCCTGACACAGGGAACTCGCAATCGTGGTTTTAACCCGCGAAGCAATTCTTGGTTTGCTCTTTCCACTTGTCCATTGGCCTGCGGATGAGCCACCGATGCAACATCAAGCCGGATTCCATTGTTGCCACAGAACTTCTCCATCTCACCAAGGGACATGTTGGTTCCATTGTCGGTAATTATGCTGTGGGGATACCCGAACCGGTAGATAATCCTTTTCAGGAACTTGACTGCTGTAGCTGCTTCGCAATTAGTAACTGGCATAACCTCAACCCACTTGGTAAACTTATCAATAGCCACCAAAAGATGCGTCTTCTTGCATGGTGACATATGAAAGGGGCCAACCATGTCCATACCCCAGACAGCGAACGGCCAAGTTAACGGGATGGTCCGTAACTCCATAGCCGGCACATGGGTTTGGCGAGCGTACCTTTGACATCCGTCACACCTTGCTACCAATCGTTCCGCATCCGCTAGAGCCGTGAGCCAGAAAAATCCGTGTCGATAAGATTTAGCCACAAGAGACCTTGTGGATGCATGATGTCCACAGTCGCCTTCATGGATTTCCTTGAGAATCTGTCGGCCTTCTTCTGGCGCTACGCAGCGCAAAAAGACTTCTGCTGCGCTTCTCTTGTATAATTCTCCATTGATGATAGAATATCCCTTTGCTCGCCTCAAAATTTGCCTTGCTAACACCTCCTGCTGTGGTAACTCGCCCCGCGACAGGTAGGCCAAAAACGGTTCTGTCCATTCGGGAAGAGTACGTATTGCAGCCACAAGTCCTGAATCCGGGTCTTGGTTTGCCAATTCCTCCTCTGACTCGGTTTTAACCGATGGTCGCCATAATTCATCCAGGAAAACGTTAGGTGGAACCGGCTCTCTGCGCGAGCCGAGTCTAGCGAGCGCGTCCGCTGCCTCGTTCTTTCTTCTGTCTATATGCTCCACCTCATACCCGGAAAAACATCCTGCAACCCTATCAACTTCCCTGCGGTATGCTGCCATAGTTGCGTCCTTTCTATCCCAAGTTCCTGACACCTGCTGTACCACAAGATCCGAATCTCCGAAACACCGTATCCTTTTGATGTTCATCTCCTTAGCTGCCCTTAGGCCGTGCAATAGGGCCTCATACTCGGCCACGTTGTTGGAACAGTCAAAGTGGATTTGTAGTACGTAACTTAGTTTATCTCCTTTGGGTGACGTTAGCACCACCCCAGCTCCTGATCCCTCGTATTGCTTAGATCCATCGAAGTGCATGATCCATGACTCGGAATTTGGAACCGTTGTAGTCATGCCTGTATGTGTCCAGTCGTTAACGAAATCAATTAAAGCTTGAGATTTGATTGCTGACCTGGGTTCGTAGTTGATGTGATAATCCCCCATCTCTATCGCCCATTTGGCTATTCTTCCCGTCGCGTCCGAGTTTCTGATGATATCCGACATTGGTATTGAACTAACCACTGTTATGGGGTGTTCTTGGAAGTACGGCTTCAATTTCCGGCTAGCCATAAAGACCCCAAACACCAGCTTTTGCCAATGTGGATAGCGCTGCTTTGCTTCTGATAATACCTCGCTGTCATAATAAACCGGCCTCTGAACCGGGTAACCTTTCCCGTCCTCTTTACGCTCCACAACAACTACTGCGCTGACGGCTCGGGGGTCAGCTGCCACGTACAGCAACATAGGCTCTTTAGGACCCGGCGCCGCTAGTACTGGTGGTTCGGATAACTGCTTCTTTAGTGCCTCGAATGCCTCATCCGCCTCTTGATCCCACACGAATTTGTCTGATTTCCGCAAGAGCCGGTACAAGGGTATTGCCTTTTCTCCGAGTCTGGATATGAATCGGCTCAAGGCTGCTACGCAGCCCGTGAGCTTTTGAACATGCTTCAAATTTTCTGGTTTTTTCAGACCTTGGATGGCCTTGATTTTATCCGGGTTTGCTTCGATCCCTCTTTCGGAAACTATAAAGCCGAGTAATTTCACGGCTGGAACTCCGAATACGCACTTTGTCGGGTTGAGCTTCATCTGGTACCTCCTCAAGTTTTTGAACGTCTCCTTTAGATCATCGATAAACGTCTCCGCCTTCCTGGTCTTGATGACCACATCATCCACATAGGCGTGGACGTTGCGTCCGATTTGGTATTCGAAGCACTTTTGAATACATCGTTGGTAAGTTACACCGGCGTTCTTCAATCCAAACGTCATGGTTTTATAACAGAAGGCCCCAAAAGGGGTTATGAATGATGTTTTCTCCCAATCCTCCCTCTTGAGCTTGATCTGATGATACCCGGAATATGCGTCCAGGAAGCATAATAAATCGCTTCCAGCTACTGCATCTATAATCTGATCTATCCTGGGTAGTGCGAACGGATCCTTTGGGCAATGCTTGTTGAGACTCGTAAAATCAATGCACATCCTCCACTCATTGGTCTTTTTCATCACTAGAACCGGGTTTGCCAGCCAATCCGGGTGAAATACTTCCATGATAAAGCCGGCTGCCAATAGCCGAGCGATCTCTTCGCCTATAGCCTTCCTTCTTTCCTCATTCATTTTCCTCAAGCCCTGCTTCACGGGACTGGATTTGGGATCCACATGCAAACTGTGCTCGGCTAGCTCTGTAGGGATACCCGGCATATCGCTAGGTGTCCAGGCGAACACATCTGCATTTGAACGAATAAACTCCACAAGTGCTTCCTCCTGCTCTTTTCCCAAGTTAGACCCTATGGTAAACTGCTTAGTGGAATCGCCTTCAACAAAATCTATCTTCTTGGTGTCTTGTGCTGCCTTGAATTTTGCTCTCTCGTCCTCGGTATTCGGCTTGTTCAAGGCTGTTCTATCATCCGGGTTCACTTGAGACCGGTAATATTCGAGTTCTTCCTTTCTGCATGCTTGCTCAGCCATAACCGAATCTCCTTCGTCACACTCGGCCGCTATATCCCGGTTCCCATGTATGGTGATGGTCCGTTTAGGACCTGGAATCTTTAGCTGCAAATATACGTAGCACGGCCTAGCCATGAATTTGGCGTAAGCCGGTCTTCCAAACAGCGCGTGATAAGGACTGCGCAGTTTGACCACCTCGAACGTGAGCCACTCAACTCGATAATTATCCGTCGATTCTCCAAAAGCAACCTCCAAGGTGATCTTTCCCTCGGGGCTCGCCGAGTGACCCGGTACGATCCCATGAAAGATTGTCGAACTTTTCTGCAACTGGGACTCTTTGAGACTCATCCGTAAGAAGGTCTCCCAATAAAGGATGTTGATGCTACTTCCACCGTCCATCAGGACCCTCTTCAGTTCGTAACCATTAACCTGTGGAGCAACCACCAATGCCAAGACCCCTGGACGCTCTACTTTTTCCGGATGATCTCTTCTACTCCACGTTATCTCTTGCTCTGCCCATCTAAGATATCCCGGCGCGGCCGATGAAACCGAATTTGCCGCTTGCTTTGACGTCTCTTTGTTCCTGCTAGAAGTTCCTGTAGTATGCACATGATATTGTCCTTTTAAATTAGTCGTTCGTACCATACCGACGAAGATGTTGATCTGGCCGATCGTCACGACAGATCCGGATTCGAGGTGACCCGACTCTGGCCCCCAGCCGGAATCGTCCACCGCCTTTTTTCCTCTGCGGTCGATGTAGATTTCGCTGACGACGAGATTCTCCATATTCTTCCGAGCTTCTCCCGTGATGTAAACACCTTTGGACGCAGGCCCCACGGTGGGCGCCAACTGTCGTGGGATAATCACGGCAGACGTTACCGGGGGTAACTGATCTTGAGGCAAGACGACACAGGTGTTTGGGAGAGGGTTTAGCTCAGAGGAAAACATGGTGCAATTCAATCTGGTAGCCGGCAATCAAAGTCGCCGAGTCTCCGATCTCGATATAACAACTCAACTCTAGGATTACACTAGATGCTCGATACCAAGCGCTATATCTAGGGTTCTTAGATCTCTGTCCAAAACTAGACCTGGGGGTCGGTTTATAAAGCACCCGTACCCCCTGGCTTATTCCCCAAGGCGCATCCTGGATCCTACCCGGACACGGCGCACAAACCCTAGCTTTCCTTTACAGTAACCCACAATCCGGATTGCTGGGCCTACAAACTTGGGCCTTCCACAAGCTTCCTTATCCTTAGCCGGATCCTGCGCACCGTCCTTTGGGCCGGGTTACTCCTTGGAGTTTGGCCCACCGGGTTATCGTCCCCCCGTCACAACCCATCTTGGCAAAAGCAGGTAAACGGCAAAGATTCCAGAGGCGAACCAATATACAAAACTGCAGCAGAAAATGCGGAAGCAGCGTTTGCCATCCTCAACAATGACATGTACTCCAACGGTGAAAAACTCCAAGGGGTGTATGCTTTCTTAGGAAAAGCATTGCAACAACAACAGTGGGCCCAAGAGCGATCAGGGAAGTTGCACGAAGACTCTGCCCTATGCAAAACAGCTACTTGCGCCGCTGGAGCACCTGGACCAGAAGAACCTGGGGATTCCGACAATTCAAAGGATAAAAAAGCGGATCCGAGAAAAGATAAGAAAAATCCCGACAACAGGGATGAAGCGTCTAGAACCGGATCTCATCTCCTGAAAGGTGGACGCAAACCCCACGATCGGGAAGAAAAACACCGGAATGATGGCAAAGCAATGCCACCTCCGAGACACCCTGCTGAAAAAGCAGGAAGACATGATGTACCTCACAGGCGTGAGAGATCTCGGACACCGCCCAAGGATAAAGAAAGGCACAAGAGAAGAAGTCCGCCTCATCCAAAAGGGCGTGATCTCGAAAGAAATAGAAACGATCCCAGAAAAGCGCGTCCGCGCAACAATGGCAAAGAAAGGAGTAGATCCCCTTCTGTCCATCCAGCCGATAGGTATTCCGCACACATGGATAGGGCGGAAAAGGATGATCTATACTTTGGACCAAAGTGTTTCACCGATAGGATCCGAAGAATAACCCTGCATTCTGGCTTCGCCAAGGTCGTTCCAACGTACCAGAAATACACCGGCAGTACAAACCCGGATACCTGGCTCTCAGACTACTATACAGCCGTCCAGATTAACAATGGGACAGGCCTGGAAGCTGTAAAGTTTCTTCCCCTAATGTTACTGGATGGATCCAGATATTGGATCAATGGATTACCATCAAGAACTGTCGACAACTGGGATGATATGGCTCGAGTATTTACTCAGCATTTCCGGGGAACTTATAAACGCCCGAACAGCATCAACCAGCTGAACCGTTGCACCCAGTTTGAGGATGAACCATACGTGTATTTCATCTCCAGATGGACTGCAATGAAGAATAGTTGTTCTGGAGTAACTGACGTACAAGCAATGCATGCTTTCGTCAATGGCCTAAAACCCGGACTTGTACCGTTCATGGTCGGTTCCAAACAGCACAAAGATCTCAGATCTATGCTTACAACCGCCAATGAGCACGCTGCAGCCGAAGACGACATCAGAGCAAGAGGAGGCAATATCGATACACTGATACTGGCCAAGAAAAATCCTCGCCCGGAGAAAAAAGGAACTTCAGATGCAACAGCAAAACGCAAAGAAGTTAACATAGCCTTTGGAAGTGAAAAAGGGAACAGATGGAAAGGACGCAGTTCAGAACCAATCAACTACACTAAAGAAGAGTGGGAGAAGATTAAGTCGGAACCCTGCGTCCACCATTCGCAATTTGGGAAACCCACCATACGAACGCATAATGCCGGCTGAATAAGCACATGAAAGGCAGTGCAGGATCCGGAAACAAGGGGAAGAGTTCCAAAAGGAAATTCTCTAAACAAAAGCCAGAAGCTGAGAAAGAAGACAGTGAATCGGACACTGACGAAAAAAATCCAAGAACAACAGTGGAAAGGCGAACCCAAGTTTCCGAGAGTTGATGGAGAATGCGCCCTAACTTTCCTAGCAACTCCATCAGCAAAGGTGGCGAAAAGAACACTTCGAGAAATAAATGCGGTTGTTCCGGCAACCCCAAAATTCTTGAAGTATTCGAACACACCAATAACCTGGGATCAGTCTGAGCATCCCGGAAATATCCCTGAACCCGGCACACAAGCTCTTATTGTAAGCCCTATTGTCCAGAACACTAGGCTAAAAAGAGTGCTGATGGACGGAGGATCCAGCATCAACATAATGTACCTGGATACGTTGAGACATCTGAAAATCTCCGAGACCCAGCTCAATCACAGCAACATACGTTTCCATGGCATTGTTCCCGGCAGGCAAGCACGATCCCTAGGAGAAATTTCCCTAGATGTCACTTTCGGAGAAAAAGATCACTTCCGTCAGGAAAAAGTATCCTTCGAGGTGGTGCCGTTCGAAAGCGTGTATCACGCAATTCTCGGACGTCCAGTTTTCGCCAAATTTATGGAAAGATCCTGTTATATTTATAACAAGCTGAAGATGCCGGGGCCGAAAGGAGGGGTAATCACCATAACTGGAGACTTCAAGCTGGCGAACAAGCTGGAAAAAGAAAACGCCCTTTGTGCTGAGAAGATCATAGCAAAGGAAGAGCTGAAGGAGATGGCTAAGGAGGTATCGCCGATAGAAATGCCGGCAGGAAAAGAAACCCGAAAGCCAGCAGATAGCTTCAAGGCATCCGAGAATACAAGACAGGTAATCCTAGATCCCAAAGATCCGACAAAATTTGTCGTAGTAGGAACTGGGATGACCGACAAATAGGAAGGCGAGCTCATCAAGTTCCTCCGTGAGAACTGGGATATTTTCGCCTGGTGTCCAGCTGACATGCCAGGCGTACCTAGGGAACTTGCTGAGCATCAACTCAAGGTAATTCCAGGTTCCAAACCCGTCAAACAAGGTCTCCGTCGATTTGACGGAAGAAGACGGAAGGCTATTGGCAAGGAAATTATCCGGTTTTTAGCAGCCGATTTCATCCAGGAAGTAATACACACTGAATGGTCTGCAAATCCGGTATTAGTACCGAAGAAAGACACTACTGCTCTAAGAATGTGTATAGATTACACCGGCTTGAACAAATTGTGTCCAAAAGATATGTTCGCGTTACCGCGAATCGATCAAATAATAGACTACACCGCAGGCTCTGAGCTTTTATGCTTTTTGGATGCTTATTCCGGGTATCACCAAATACGCATGAAAAAGGAAGATCAAATTAAGACTTCTTTTATAACCCCGTACGGGACGTACTATTACGTAACCATGCCATTTGGCCTGAAGAACGCATGTGCAACTTACCAGCGCTGCATGCAACGTTGTTTGCATAGTCAGATTGGCAAAAATGTCCATGTTTACGTAGACGATATTTCTGTCGTAACCAAGGAAAAAGACACACTCCTTGAGGATTTGCGAGAAACCTTCAAAAACTTGTGCACTTATAAGATGAAGTTAAATCCATCAAAGTGCGTATTCGGGGTTCCCTCAGGAAAACTTCTGGGTTTCATCGTTTCTCACAGAGGAATAGAAGGTAATCCGGAAAAGATCAAAGCAATCTTGAACATCTCCAAACCCACGTGTGTGAAAGATGTCCAAAGATTGATGGGTTCCGCCGCTGCCATCAGCAGATTTATTAGTCGGCTGGGGGATAAAACCTTACCACTCTACAAGTTGCTGAAAAAATCTGACAAATTCGAGTGGACAGAAGAGGCCGATGCAGCGCTAACCCAGTTAAAGGAAACTTTGATGAAAGCTTCGATTTTGGCATCCCCAAAAGACGAAGAACCTATGCTATTGTACCTCACGGCTACAAACAGGGTTATTAGTGCGGTAATTGTTGTGGAACGGAAGAAAGACGAACAAAGTATACCAGACCAGCATCCGGTGTATTACATAAGTGAAGTTTTCTCCGAGTCCAAGCAAAGGTACCCACACTACCAAAAACTGGCATATGGCGTATTTTTCGCATCTAGAAAGTTACGCCATTACTTCCAAGGACATTCCATAACAGTGGTATGTAAAGCACCACTAGGGGATATAATAAACAATGCGGAGGCAACTGGCCGAGTAGCCAAATGGGGTATCGAGCTAGCATCCTTCGACATTAAGTATCAGCCAAGGACGGCAATAAAATCCCAGGTTCTGGCAGATTTTGTCGCCGACTGGACGGAAGCAATGGAGAAAACACCAATGCTGGAGTCTGAGTACTTGATCATGCATTTTGACGGATCCAAGATGAAGGAGGGCGCTGGAGCTGGTGTAGTCTTAAAATCCCCTAAAGGAGACACAATGGAGTATGTATTACAAATACACTTCAACACCATCAATAACGTGGCAGAATACGAAGCTCTGCTTCATGGCTTGCACATTGCAAAAGAAATAGGGGTTAAACGCATCCTGTGCTACGGTGACTCGGATTTGGTGCAGCATCAGCTTAACCAAACCTGGGATGCAAAAAGCCCTATAATGGCCGAATATCGGAGAACGGTGGACGAGTTCGCCATTTGTTTTTTCGGATTCGAAGTACTCCACGTTAAAAGGAAGGAAAATTGGAACGCGGATGCGTTAGCCCGCATGGGATCAGAAAGGGTAAAAATCCTACCACCAGGTGTATTCGTCCAGCATTTGTACGAGCCATCCATAAAAGGTGGAGATATCGATTACCCCCTGGCTTCCGAGTCAATTGAAGTTATGCTCGTTAACCCGAACTGGACAATTCCATATTTAAACTTCTTAGTCAACCAGAAGTACCCGGAAGGAGCAGACGAAGTCTTGCAGAGGCAAATTCAGCGCCGATGCAAAGGATACACGGTAATTGATAACTGCCTGTACAAACGCAGTACTTCCGAAATTTTTCTACGGTGTATTTCACCAGAAGAAGGACGAGAAATCCTGCAAGAAATCCATGCCGGAGATTGCGGACATCATGCTCAATCAAAAAGCATAGTTAAAAAAGCATTCCGTGCCGGGTTTTTCTGGCTAACAGCCAAGACAGATGTTAAGCACATAGTCAACACATGTGCAGGGTGTCAATATTACGCCAAGCAGACTAATATGCTGACCCAAGCACTCAAAAATATCCCAATTACATGGCCGTTTGCGGTCTGGGGGCTAGATATGATGGGACCGTTCAAAACTGCGCGAGGCGGACTTACACATCTACTTGTAGCTGTGGATAAGTATACCAAATGGGTGGAGGCTAAACCCATCAAAAAGCTTGACGGTGTAACTGCCAGAAATTTCATCATTGACATAGTCATGAGATATGGCGTTCCACACAGCATAATAACCGACAACGGGACAAATTTCTCCATTGGAGAGTTGGCAAAATATTGCCGACAAACGGGAATTCGCCTAAATCTTGCATCTGTGGCACACCCGCAATCCAATGGACAGGTTGAGAGAATGAATAGCTCAATCCTGCAAGGAATACGCCCAAGACTCGAATCTCCTCTTCATAGAGCAGCTGGAGCATGGGTAGAGGAGCTACCTTCCGTTCTTTGGAGTATTCGAACGACGCCAAACATGTCAACTGGGCAAACCCCGTTTTTCCTAGTTTATGGTGCGGAAGCTATTCTTCCAACGGACATGATCCATGATAGCCCAAGAGTGCGGGATTTCGACGACTCGGATGCCGAAGAAGCACGACAGGATGCCGTCGATCTCTTAGAAGAGGAACGAGAGCTTGTGTTTCAAAGATCCGCCATTTACCAGCAAGGTTTACGACGTTATCATAGTCGGAAAATCAAGCATCGTTCTTTTAAAGAAGGTGACTTAGTGCTGAGATTGGTGTAGCAAAGAAAGCACAAATTGGCCCCAGTATGGGAAGGATCATTTTTAATTAGCAAAGCTATGAAAAATGGGTCATATTATCTTGTAGATATTCGGGACACGGAAGATGATCCCGAAAAGCCGAATCGCAAAAGAAAGAGAAAGATAGATGATGAACTAGGAGAGACAAAGAGGCCTTGGAGCATCCAGCAGTTACGTCCCTTCTATACTTAGTTCAATTTCTATGTAAACATCTTTGAGATCATGAAATAAAGTTGTCGGAATTCTTATATCCATGTTTTTACAAGTTTATTATAGTACAAAGCATGATTCCACCTTATCTATTTCCCAATGATCTTACAAAATACTCAATGTTAACCCGAATTGTGCCTGCGTGCTCGGTGTTTAAAAACTGAATGATTTTCAGCCTGCTAACGGCTAAAGGAAACTCGGATTGTGCCTGCGTGCCCAAGTTTCAAAAAATTCCTTACTTTTCTCTAAGTATTATCTGATTGTTTACGTGTTGGGTCACTGGAGCTAGTTAGTAAAAATGCCTTTAGTATGATCCATATCTCTGAGTTTAAACTGATTGGTTATACCCAGTTACTTGGCATGATGATTCATAATACTATCGAGCCATTTCAAACACTAAGGACAGTCAAAACACATAAGCCCGAGAACTTAGAAGACAAAGGAATATTAAAACCCGGAAACCTTGCAAAGAATTTCATAATTAAAACTGCAAAAGGAGGAGTTCTTGTTTATACAAAAGGAATAGAAGCATTACAATATAAATTACATTGTAAAAGTGCAGTAATGCTCCTATTGTTTACTTTCAACATCCAGGTTAAAGACAGCCCTTCAAGCATCCGAGTCTTCTTCGTTGATGTCATTCTCGGGGGCTTCGGGGATCTCCTCTTCTAGATAGGTGATGGAGATGTTCACCATGGAGGCGATCTTGGTGGCGTGGCCTTTGATCTCATCAAAGATGGTGGTTCGCTAGGTTTCCGTGTATCCTTGAGGGATACCGGACGCCACGCGCCAAGACTTTGCACCAGGGTAGTGCATACGCATAAGGCCGAGTGCCATGCATGCACCACCCCGTGCAGCGGAGCGTAGGATGGACTCCCTAGACTCCGCCACCTCCAAGATGGCACCCGGAAGTTTCTCAACTTCCGAGAACTCCCCAGTCCTTGTGCGAAGGAACTTGTTGACCAGCTGCATGCCAGAAGCTCTGATCGCAGTCCACGTCTTCCCAAAGGCTCGGATTCTGTCAATCCGAGTGAGATCTGGGTTACCTCCTGTTTTTTCAGACAAAACAACCAAAAAGGTTAAGTGAAAAAGCAGAGAATGAAAACAAGACATGGAAAAATGGTAAATGAAGTAAAACTTACCGATGATCTTGTCGATTTCGGAGCCTTCCTCCAGGCGAAGGTTTAAGGAATTTTCCAAGTCCTGGATGGTGGACTTATCCTTCTCCGCCTGTTCGGAAGCCTTGGAATGAGCAATTCCAAGGGCCAGATTGCTGGCTTCCAGATCCTTTTGGGCCTTCATAAGCTGCTTATGAAGGTCCAGATTCTCCTCACGGAGACTGGCAGCATTGCCGGCATCTTCAGCTATTTGCTTGGCCTTAGCCAAAGCATCTGGAAAAGCAAGGAAAATTCCAAGTTTAGTCAAAACTCGGGAAAAGTACTTAGACAAAAAGCTGAATCAAAAAACTTCAGAGAAAAAAGTTTACCTGTTGTTTCCGACAGCTTCAGTTGAGACGATTCCAGCTCCGCATCTTTCACATCAAGAATAGAAAGAAGATTTCTAACTTCTTTATTCTTGACGGAAAGCTTATTGAAAACTTCCATGTTAATGGTTTCAACGGTTTGCTGGAACACGACAAGGAAAAGAGTAACTAAAAAGCATCAAGGCGAAAAGTATACATTTTGCTTAATGCTTGGGGGCTAGAGTTAATACCTGGCTCATTCGCTGCAATCCCGCCAAGTATTCATTGAACTCTTTTGCGTATTCCGCAAAAAGAATTCCGGCCGCGCTTAGGCCATCGTTAAGGTTCTTGAAGTCCTTGTCGAAGGTGGGAATCTCCTCATCGGTTGTCCGAGAAGAATTTCCCACCTCTGGAGCCACCCTTTCTCTCGTGTCCGTGTCCGGCACAACGGGCTGGCTGGGCTCCAACGACTCGGTGGTGGGGACTGTCGCATGCTCTTCCGCCATTGTGGACGGTGTGTCCGGTGCGATGACGGGAGAAGGTTGAGAGCCTCTGCTGATCGCAACCTTATGCCTTTTCAGCTTCTTTGGCTTTAAGGTAGAGGGAGGCAGGCTAAAGGCAAAAAAAAACCCGGAAAGAGTTGAAACTCCGAAGACAAAAGAAAACTTCGACAAAAATAAAATAACCCGGACGTTCTTTCCTGGAGGTGGCGACGGGAATCCCGTCAAGATCGATGATTTCCTCAGAGGAGGAAATCTTCTTGCGCTTTCGCCCGCCTGCAAAGGCGGTGCGCAACGCCTCCAGATCAGCTTCGGAGGCTAGCTCCGAGTCAGGAAGTTCAGCAATCTGTCGAAAAGAAAAAGCAGAGTTAGAAGCGAAAAATCCGAGAAAGCATGCCAAAATTCCACCCAAATGACGGAAAAATACCTTGGGAGCCGGATTGTCGGCCGTATACATTGGCCGACTCGCTTAATATTGGTCGCGTGATGCGACCAACTGGTTCACGCGCCGCCGCAGATCCTTCGCGGGCCAGTCTTTGCTGGTTGTCCGCATTTTGTCGTTGGCGCACGTGCAGTCGCAAAGGAGACGGCCGCCATGGTTGGCCAACGGCTGGATCCGCCTATCCAACCAGCAAAGGACTGTGTCCATGCCGGTTAGGGGCGGATCAGAGGAAGTGAGCTTGGCGATGCGCCGCTTGATCCTTAGAAGATCAGGCGGCAGAACTTGAACGGCTTCTGTTCCCCAATTTTCTTGGGGAACAGCAGCGGTGTTTGAGAAAGGTGGAACCCCGATGGCCTTTTTTGGGAAAGGGACATCGGGATGATAAAAGAAGGAACCCGTCCAGAATTTGACGGATTCCGAGGTTCTGATCTTGGGGAACCATTCCTCCCTAAATCTCCTAAGAGTGAAGGAAATGGTTCCGCAAGTCGGGAGTGCGCCCTCCGAAGAGTTCCGCTTAACCCTGAAACAGTATAACCAGAAGTCTAACCAAGTTTCTATGCCTAGGAAACCCTCAAAGAGGGCCTGAAAGCCGGCCATATAAAGAATGAAATTTGGTGGCAGGTTGTGGGGTTAAATGTTATAATGGGAGAGGACTTGGAGGAAGAAGGCACAAGGTTGCAATCCCGTACCTCTTAGGAGATGGGAGGAGAGAAGAACCCGTTCGCCGTCGTTCGGCATGGGCTCGTTCTCGTCCTCCGGGAGCCGCCATTTCCCTTTCAACACCAGACCCTCCTTTTCCATGTTTGGAAGGAGGGACGGCGGAATGCTGCAGGCAACCTAGTAGCCGGCAGTCTCCAGTTCTTCGTCCGCTCCGGCGGCGGCGGACGCGGCAGCTTCTGCGGCGGCGAGCTCGTCGCCAAGGAGCGTAATTTTCTCCTCCACCGTCTCGGGAGCGAACGGCAGAGAGAGCGCGGAGCTTGAGCCCGCAAGATCCGCGGCGGCGGAAGGATTCCCTCTGTCCACCGTGGTGCTCGCAGTCTTCACCGGAACGTCGTCACCGGCGCACGTCGGGGAATCCAACTGAGGATCCATAGTGTTGATTATGTCCTCGATGTCCTGCACAACGGTGCGTGCGGGCGAAGACGGCGAAGAGGCCATTTGGTGGCGGCGCTGGCTCGCCTCCGGTGAGGTTCTGGGCGCGGTGTGCATTCGGAAGTGTTTCTCTGCTCGATAGTTTGGGCGCGGTAATGGCGTTGGAGTGAGAGCGGAAGATTTTCCGGGAGGACGAAGAAGGCTATTTATAGCCGGAAATCCGTCACGATGCGTGCTAATGGCTCTTTTGACCGTTGGATGATTAACGCGTGTCACTCGCCGAGAAATCCGGGAAGTGGATCGACAGGATGATTATGGTTATCTCCTCGTTTCCCGCGAGAATCTGTCAGAGATATGTTTCTGGGTTTTCGCTAAAAACCCAAACATCCCTTACGTCAGCAGGATTAAAGTGCTGACGTAGGAGATTCCTTCTCCGCGAAGGATCGTGTGAGAAAAGCCGAATTTTCGGAATTCCGAGTTTTACGTTACCATCTCTTTTCAAAGAAGAATAAGAAGAATCAAGACTGCTGGCCAATATTTCTCAGACGATATACATTTGGCGAAAGACGGCAAATCAGAGTTTTAATCCTTCTTGGGGGCTACTGTCGGATATATACTGAATAGGGGTATATCAGATAGTAGTCAAAAGTGCCGGATTACCAGGGTGGCCCAACTGGTAGTGGGCTATGGTCCATTGGGCGGCCCAGTAAGCTGACGCGCAGAAGCCGGATTCTGGAAGGACCCGGATCACGGCCCACGTGATCTGGCTTGGAGGAGAAGGCGGATTCCTTACTTTCCAAGTTAGAAGTTACCATAGTCTTTTAGGTTTCCTATTCTGTATGCCCTAACCTGGCTATTATATAAAGCTGGACGGGAGATAAGATAACGATACACGAAGTTACAGGCTAACTCGCCGGGAAGTTGATCCTCAGCGAACAGCTAAACAGAACCTCACATTGTAATTGTATAAACAGGCTTTAGTCCTGACTAGTGAGATTGCAGGAGTAGGAACGCCGTATTATTACGACGTACCGAACCTGGGTAAATCCTGTGTCTTTGTCCTCAACGCGAT
This sequence comes from Alopecurus myosuroides, assembly GCA_028641055.1. Lineage (NCBI taxonomy): Eukaryota > Viridiplantae > Streptophyta > Magnoliopsida > Poales > Poaceae > Alopecurus > Alopecurus myosuroides. Next base: position 325,414,722 of record CM054063.1, on the reverse strand, counting down.
CTCGTTTCCCCACGTCTCTACCCGTAGTCTCATGGCACCCCCGTCTATGAAAACTACTACGATGTCTCGACAAAATGTTAGAGAGGTTGTCTAAAAAAACTCATTTTTTGCTTTCTTGATGATTATTCTGGGTTTTCTCAAATTGTTGTTAGGGCACAAGATCAAGAGAAAACAACTTTTACTTGTCCTTATGTTTGTGTAATGATCCTGCTACGTTTCAAAGATGCATGTCTACTATTTTTCATGGTTTTTGTGAAGAAATTGTGGAAGTATTCATGGACGATTTCTCCGTGTATGAAACTTCTTTTGATAACTGCTTGCACAATCTTGATAAAGTTCTGCAGAGGTGTGAGGAAACTTATGTTGTTTTCAATTGGGATGAAGGAATTGTTCTTGGGCATAAAATTTCTGAAAGAGGGATTGAAGTTGACAAAGCTAAAGTGGAAGCAATAGAGAAAATGCCTTGTCTCAGGGATATTAAAGGTATTCGTAGTGTTCTTGGTCATTCTTATAACTGGGCGTTCGGTTATTTTGGTTAATTCGGTTTGGTTTATACGGTTTGCACGGTTTCAATACTTCGGTAAATACGATTTTGTACGAAAATACGGTTCGGTTTCGGTAATAACCAATAAGGTTCGGTTTGGTTTTGGTAATAAACTAACTAACCAAAGTTACCGCGAATTTTGAATGACAACAACTTTTCGCACAGATTTTTCTTTAGTATTCGGTCAAGCCAATATTTTGGCATGACCTTTTTCCTAACGCATATAACATGATAGATATATAGAGACCAAATAGCAACATAATATGTTCTGTTAACTGACTAACTCAAAAATCACAAATAACAATAGGAGATACCTTAACGGCTTAACCAGACTAGGAAGGGCTAATCCACGAAGCACAAGGAAATATTTGAACAAAGGTTACACACGTACACACAATCTGACATACACTCCATGTCTTCATGACTCCATCCCACACACATGAAATGGAATTCTGGAACTATGGAACAACTAGACATCAACATAAATGGTTCAGCAAAGGTTACAGAATATATAAAATAGTCTCAAAATTACATTTCAGTACACATTCCACATTCCAGGCCACACATGAAGTCGAAGATCAATAAACAGAAACTATCTCATCATCATCCACTTGGAGGCCTCCAAATTCTACAGTTTACAACAACATTAAGATTAATATTATGGAAGATTCCATAACCCATAAACATTAGAAATGCACACTGTCTTTTCATAACTTCCTCAAGTTTGGTCAACTTGATAAGGTCAACCTCAATATTGATACGCTTGTGGTGCAACCAGTCTTGTGTACATATCAAGGCTTGTGGTGTTATTGGTTTCAAAGAGCTTCTAAAGTCATCTAGAATACAACCACTAGTACTAAAGGCTGATTCGGAAGAAATAGTTGAGATGGGGATTGCTAGTTTTTCACGTGCCAATTTTGAAAGAACAGGAAAGCGAGCCCGTTGCACTTCCACCAAGTAAGAATGTCAAAATCAGGAGACTGATCTTCTGTATCCTCGGCTAGGTACTTGTCCAATTCAGTTTGCTATTTGAGCTACCATCTCCACTATTAAGTCGCATTCTCTTGTTGTATCGTGCCCTCGTGATAAAATTCTTGGAAGCATTATGACTAGTTTCAGATTGTGCTGTTACGTCACTAGTAGGAGTCCCATACAATTTTTTGTAATCTACAAAAGAGATACAAATTCCGTGTGTGTCGAAGTCAAGATTGCATTACCTTTAGTGCTGCCATATGTGTCCTCAACTAGGTCCTTAAAGAAATGAGATTCCCTTGTCCTTGCACAAATAATCAAGACACATGTTAGAAATTAGAACTAAGTCATACAAAAAGGATAAACAACAACAACCATATATTGACAAAGAGGTAACAATTTAATACCGAGGTTCAAGGATGCAAGCAATGAATATATATTTGTTCATCTTATCGGGATCACCCCAATACTTCTCATACTTATCCTTCATCTTGGCAGCCATGTTTTTAAATATTTCATCATCACCACAAATCACGTGTTCACTCTATTCACCCCAAAAAATAGTTGACAACAGCGATCTCTTCAAAGAATGTGTTGGAAGTGACATACTTGGTGCCAGAAACTTTATTGGTGAGGTCATAGAAGTGTTGGAGGAATTCCTTGAACTCACGAATATACACTCAATGACCATGAGTTGGAGCACCAGGCTGTGTAGGATCTACACCAGTTTTTGCTAACTCAATCTTGTAGTTGGGATCATCAAGTGCATACCGATCAAATACTCTCTCAAACTTCTCAGCAATGTTTACCATTAGGTATGTGGAGTTCCATCTAGTGCACACATCAATATGAAGAAACCCTTTATTTTGTACCTTGCTGACTACAACACACTTCTTAAATAAAGTCATTCTAGGTGGAGAGATTCTCACATATTTGATAGCACTTTGAATTCCGTTAACTAGATGACACATTAACTTCAGCACATATTGGACTACAAGATTAACAATGTGAGCCACACACCTCATGTGAAGATGTACACCCTTTGCAATTGTACAACCCATATTAGTCAAAGAACTTTTCATCTAGTTTAAGAAAATGTCATTGGAATAAGCATTATCTACGGTAATAGTGCATACTTTCTCAATACCCCACTCAATTAGTAGATTATCTAATGATTTCCCAATTTTCGCCCCTTTGTGGCCATCTACCAAGACAAAGATAAGAATATTTTTCTGAAGCTTCCAATCAGGTGTGATGTAATGTCTAGTAAGAACCATGTAACCTTGAAGCTTAGATGATGTCCAACAATCAGTGGTCAGGCAAACAGTTTGACGAGAATCAATGAAATATTGTCTAAGCTTTGCTTTCTCAGATTTGTAAAGAGCCAAATCATCTCTATACATAGTTTTCCTAGATGGAACATTGAACCTTGGGCAAGCTTTGGACATAAAGAACCTAAAACCTTATTTTTCTTAAAATATGAATGGCAGCTCATCTACAACTATCATGCGAGCAAATGCTTCCCTAACCTCTTTCTCATTGTATTGCCAATAACCACCAACAACAGTTTTACCATCATCATCAATTTGGTAACCAAGCTCAGTTTGTTTATGACCCAACAACTTGCTAGTATTCTTTTTGCATGACTTCATATGGTTTACTAAGGAAGCGGCACCCGCGGATGAGGATTTGCATCCCAACTCGTTACCGCAATGGTGGCAGTTAGCACGATTTGGGTCCTTTTCCTGAATTGTAAAGTGCTGCCATATCTTAATGCGTGTGCATCTTGGTCTCTTGCTCTTGGCAGCACTGTCCAGGGTGGTATCCAGAATAGGTAGAGAAGTATCGAAGAAACCATTAGGACCAGCCCCGAATTGTGAAAAGTTGTCAATCCCGGACATCTAAAACAACACAAAAGAAAAGGAGTCAGTTATCTATTCTTAGTCCCAACTCTCTCAAGCACATGAAGTTGGTTAATCATGTAACACAATCAGGGGAAGAATTTCATTCGGATTGTAGAATTCATCTCTCTCTGCCATTCCTTCACACTTAATACCTCAATCTGCTTATAAAAAATCACAAATATATGAAAACATGAACAACATCAGTGCATGTGACATCGGGATGACTTCCATACGTGTCGGATGGGCCTACCTGGTCTAAGGCCCAGCACTGAAGCCCAGCGCAAAGGACTACCCCGTGGCTTTAGAAGGCCCATCAGCAGCCCACCTGCAAGACTTGCGGGACAAGATGGAAGGTTTCCACCGACTAGAGTTAGGGTTTGTAACCCCCCCCCCCCCGGTACGGCTTGAGACCCGACCACCTATTTAATGGCTGGGAGAGCCACCCGAGGGGGACATCCAATCTAGACTTTCACCACCATAACATAGCTCGAGATCCAATCTCTCGATTTGCGCACCACTATTGTAACCAATCTTCATAATACAAGGACAGCCAAGGAGGAGTAATGGTATTACCTCTACGAGGTCCCTGAACCCGGGTAAATTGTTCCCCATGTTAGCCGTCATAACCGTCAGCGCTTATTATGTTCCTCCACTCGAAACCCTACCGGATCATCCGAGGGATTTGTCGACATGACTCATCGACAACATGCCTACATACAAACATGCAAATAACTGAAGCTTCTCAAGATTTTTGGGAGAATTGTCACCTTAATCACTGAAAATGTGGGTTGCAGACTTGGCACTGGCAGAGGAGAAAGATTGGGAGGCTAGGACCCGGACGCGAGGGCAAGGCGCCGCGCCGGAGCCCTGGGCCCTGAGAGGCGACGTTCTGCGCGTGTCCTCGCTATGGTGTCTAGTGGAGCTTTGATTCGGGCTCAGAGGTCGGGGGTCAACGCTCGCCTTGGTGTGGAGTGGAGCCGGACTAGGAGGCGAAGAAGAGGAGGCCTAGCCGGAGGCAGGAGATAGAGGTGGGCCGGATTCCCTTGCGGACAAACGGCCGCCGCCGGCAGCAGCATGACTAGAGTTCGGGGACGAGGAGGACAATGGAGTTGCGATGGAGGCGTTCTGATTCTGGCCTTCTACGTGATGCGGGAGGAGACGGACGGGACCCCGTGAGCGTGAAGTTGGGCTGCTGTGGGCTATGCGCGGTGCGCCTGTGCGTGCCCGACTGCGACTGTCGTGAACTCTTGCGGTTAGTTTCGGTTAAACCGATGGTTTCCGGTTTTAAACCGAAATAACCGGTGCTATTTGGTTAGAAATTATGCTAACTGTAAACTAAACTGAAAACTGAAAAAACCGGTCAATCGGTTGCATTTTGGTTTTTCTCGGTTCGGTTTTTGGTTTCGGTTCGGTTATGCCCAGTTATAGTCATGCTGTTTTTATAGGAGGTTTATTAAAGATTTCTCTAAAAATCAAAGCCTATTACTAATCTTCTTCAAATAGACGTACCTTTTATTTTTGGTGATGATTGTAAGAAAGCTTTTGAAACTTTAAAGAAGGCTTTAACTACTACTCCTATTGTTCAACCACCTGATTGGAATTTTCCTTTTGAAATTATGTGTGATGCTAGTGATTTTGCTATAGGTGATGTTCTTGGACAACGAGTAGATAAGAATTTAATGTTATTCATTATGCTAGTAAGACTCTTTATTCTGCTCAAAAGAATTATGCTACCACTAAAAAAGAATTCCTAGCGGTAGTTTTTGCTTGTGATAAGTTTAGACCTTATATTGTTGATTCCAAAGTTACTATGCACGCTGATCATGCTGCTATTAGATACCTTATGGCAAAGAAATATGCTAAGCCTAGGCTTATTAGATGGGTGGTGCTTTTACAAGAGTTTGATTTGCATATTGTGGATAGGAAGGGTGCAGAAAATCATGTTGCTCATAATTTGTATATATTGGAAAACATTGCTTATGACCCTATTCCTGTTAATGATAGTTTTCCAAATGAACAGTTGGCTACAATAAAAGTAAACTCCCAAGAAAGTCCTCGGTATGCAGATTATGCTAACTTTATTGTTTCCAAGTATTTTCCTCTAACATTTACAGCTAAACAAAGAAGAAAATTCTTTTATCGTTGGAGGCATTATTTTTGGGATGACTGATGTCTACGTACGCTTCTATTCTTGTAGACAGTGTTGGTCCTCCAATTGCAAAGGTTTGTATAACAACGGCAAGTTTCCCTTAAGTGGATCACCCAAGGTTTATCGAACTTAGGGAGGTAGAGGTTAAAGACATCCCTCTCAAGCATACCCTGCAATTACGATACAAGAAGTCTCTTGTGTCTCCAACATACCTAATACAATTGTCAGTTCTATAGGTGCACTAGTTTGGCGAAGAGATAGTGAAATACAAGTAATATGGATGATTATAAGTGATAGTAGCAATCTGACATAAAAATGGCAGCAAGCAAACATGTAGCAGAACTGATTGTAAACAATGTCTCAATGCTTAGAAACAAGGCCTAGGGATCATACTTTCACTAGTGGACACTCTCAACAAAAATAACAGAATTGAATGCATAAATATCATATCTTCACTATACTACTCCGAACCACTCTCCGGTTGGATAACCAACACCAATCATTGCGTAGGGCTATAAGAGCACTTCTTAGTGTTTGCATTTCCCCATCTATGTAATCCCCATGCTATCAACATGAGACCTAGATGGTTCCAAACAAACACCACAATTTCATAGGGTCATCCAACACAAAATATAAATATCATGTTGATAGTGCAGATCTTGCACTCGTTGGGAGACCCAAGAGGAAGGAATGAAGAGCACTGATACGTCATAAACGTATCCCTAATTTCTGATGCTCCATGATCATATTATGCCAATTGCTACATGTTTTCTCCCTTCTTTATGTCATTTTTATCGATTTCCGGACTAACCTATTAACAAGATGCCATAGAGCCAGTTCCCTGTTTTCTGCTGTTTTTTTAGTTTAAGAAAAGTTATTCTAGAAATATTCTCGGAATTGGAAAATTCGAAGCCCGGAAGTCCTATTTTCCCCGGAAGCATCCAGAAGACCGAAGAGGACCCGGAGAGGGGCAGCAGGGGGCCACACCAAAGGGTGGCGCGCCCCGAGGCCGCGCCAGCTATAGGTGTGGGCCCCCTGGAGTGCCACCGCCTTTGCCCTTTCGCCTATTTAAGCCCCCCATATGGAAAACCCTAAACACCTGATCAAAATCCCCAAAACAGTTTCGCAGCCGCCGTCACCGTCAACCCTAGATCAGGTGGGTTCTCAAGCTGTTTCTGGCACCCTGCCGGAGAGGAGATCATCACCGGAGGCCTCTTCATCACCATGCCTGCCTCCGGAGTGATGCGTGAGTAGTTCATCCATGGACTACGGGTTCGTAGCTGTAGCTAGATGGTTGTCTTCTCCTCATATGCCTCCATGTTTAGATCTCGTGAGCTGCCTATCATTATCGAGATTGATCTTATGTAATCCTCTATGCTGTGTTTGCTAGGATCCGATGAATATTGACCTTATGCCGAGTTGATTATAGTCTTTATTTGCATATGTTATTTGGGATCTTGCATGCTCTCCGTTGCTAGTGGTTATTCTGGACAAGTAGTTGCTAGTGACTCCAAGAGGGAGTATTTATGCTCGATATTGGGTTCATGCCTCCTTGTTGCCTTGCTCGAGTGACAGAAACGTGAAGGGGGAGGATGTGTTGTTGCCATTAGGGAGAAAACAACGGTGAGAATGCCCGCCTGCATAATCATTGCTTACATTACACACTTTGTTTAATGCAATTATATGTTGCTTGCAACTTAATACCTGAGGGGGTTCGGATGATATCCTGAGGTTGGATTATTAGTCATAGATGCATATGGATGTCGGTCTATGTATCTTGTTGTAATGCCCGCACTAAATAGCATAGTAATCTTCATGTCATATTGTGCACTACGGTGCAACCTTTATTTGTCAATTGCCCAGCTGTAATTTGTTGACCAACATGCTAACGTTAATGGAGAGACACCACTAGTGAAACTATGAACCCCGGTCCATTTTTTCCACACTGTTAAACAAACCACAACAATTTCCTGCTTTCTTTACTTTCTGCAAGCATACACTGTTTTTCCACACTATACGTCTAATCTTTGTTTTCAGTAAGACCGGTGAGATTAACAACCTCACTGTACCGTTGGGGCAAAGTATTTTGGTTGTGTTGTGTGCAGGTTCCACGTTGTTGCTGACACCGGTGAAGCGCTAGCACCACCGTCAGTGGCATCAACCTTCCAAAGATTCTCTTTCTCCTACTAGATTGATAACCCTGGTTCTTAACTAAGGGGAAAACTCCTACCGATGTGCTCATCACACCTTCCTCTTAGGGTTCCCAACAACGCAGAGAAAGGATTTAACTCTGCCAGCAACAAGGATTTTTCTGGCGCCGTTGTCGGGGAACAAACAAACATATATAAGAAGACTTCCTCCCGCCACGGTCGCCATCACGAGTATCAAGGACTTTTCTGGCGCCGTTGCTGGGGAGAAGGAAGTCTTCTGGCAAGGGGTGTCTCTCACTCTCAATGTCTTTATTTTTTTTTTGGTCTTGTTTTTATTTTTGTCTTGTTTTTATTTCTCTATATCAAAAACACAAAAAAATTAGTTTATTTCTCTATATTGAAAACACACAAAAAATTAGTTTACTTTATAGCTGTTATTTATTTTCTTGCTTTTATGTCTAGTTTTGTTCCTGTCATTATGTCACCAGAACAAACTATCTTTACTTTCAAACAAGGGAATGATGAAACTTCAAAGAAGCTTGGTCTCGAACTTTTGTTTCCTATTGCAAAGTTGAACCTAAAATGACTCTAAATCTGTTTCTTCGTAGTTTTTACTTTTGTCTTGTTCTTTGTTACAGATATCCTTTGGGTACTGTGGTAGGAGGTGATTTCCTTAATTGTGATAGAGATCAAGCTTTCAATGCTATAAGAATATTAACTGCAACCTACAGCTTACCAAGTAGTTCTTATAAAGCCTTTGCATATATTTATGCTAGATTAAATACTCTTGAATCAGATATTTCTATCTTAAAAGAGGGATATAGCCAAATTCGTGAACATCTTGATCATGTCCCAATAAATTTTGAGACAACAAATATGATCCCTTTGGTTAAAAATTTGTTATAAATGGTGAAAATTTTCATGCTCGTTGTGATATCATGTCTGAATTTTGTCTTACGCCTAAGGAAATTTATGAATCTTTGAACCTTTTGGGGCTAGCTGATGGAGGAGAAGAAATTCCTCTCATTAATAACACCACTATATTTCCCATTGGGATAGCTGAGGAGTGTTTACAAAAATCATGGGAAGTACTATATCCACTGATTATCTTTTTATTGAATGTATAGGAGAAGGAAGAATTACGCTTGGAAGATCCTTGCTGAAGCTCCTGGGGCAGTAATAGACGTGGGAAGTGGTACACTAAAAATTACATTCAAACCATGTGAACACACATTCCCCAAACCAAAGAAAATAGTTAAGAATAAGGGTAAGAGGAGTAAAAAGAGAGTTATTGGTATTGATGTTGATGCTTCTTCACTTGAAAATACTTGAGTTGATTTTTCTATGCCTAGCTGAAAGGCTTTAAAGAAAAGCGCTGTCGGGCGACAACCCGTTTTATTTCTCTGTTTTATTTTAGTTTTCCTTTGTTTTCTTTGGTGTGCTTGCACCTGGGTGTTTTATATTTACTTAGCAACCCCTCTGTATCTTTTCTTTTGAGTTTTTGTTGATCCCAGTAAAGCCACCAGTGGAAAGTTGAGCCTATATTTCGGATTTCTGCGCAGGAAACAGATTTCTGCTGTCCATTGTAAATTCCGTTAAAAATCAAAGAAAATTCAAAATTATCTGAGATTTTTTGTTCTTAATCCTGAGTTATATACTCAAATTTTATTAGAAGACCACTATTTTATTTGATCAACATAAGAGTTTCGAAAAAATCGATCTTTACATGCTATTCTGTTTTTGACAGATTTCTGCCATTTATCGCATTTGCATCTTAATCTCTTTCTTTTGGTGTTCTTTTGAGAAAAAGTGTTTTGAAAAAAGTTTTGGCAGTAGCTAATGTTTTTTTGAGTGTTAGACTTGTCTTGAAACTGAACCATGTGGATTTATTATTTTGATTGCACTAATGTTGCTAATGAAGATTGTGAGAATTTTGATGTGAAGGGAGTTTTCAAGGGTCAAGAGAAGAGGATGATATGATGTGATCAAGAAGAGTGAAAAGCCTAATCTTGGGGATTCCCAAGTGGTTCATCAAAGAAAATTCCAAGAAGACTCAAGCGTCTAAGCTTGGGGATGCCCAAGGCATCCCCTTCTTCATCAACAAATTATCAGGTCACTTCTAGTGAAACTATATTTTTTTCGGTCGCATCTTATGTGCTTTACTTGGAGCGTCTTTTATTTTTGTTTTCAGTTTGTTTTTGTTTTCAGTTTTTTTTTATTTTCATAATAAGCTTGGTTTTACCCCAGAATTATTTTATTGGATAGTGACACACTCCGCTTTTTCTTGAGAATACGTTGTATTCTTAGTCTCTGTTTGACTGCTGCATTTATTCAGCTCCTGTTTTGCATGCATCTCTTGTTAGAGCTGTTAGTTTTAGTAGTATTATTTGAGTACTGTCATGTTTGATTGGTGTATCATAAAGAGTAATTTTTTTGTTAAAGCATGTTTTGTATGTTCCTTGTTGGTAGAAACAAAAAACTGCTGCTTGAAGTAGAATTTATAACTGTACTAGTAGAAGCTTGTATAGACTGTGGCTAGAACTTTTTATGCCATGCTAAATGTTATTTTAGTTTTAAAGCCTAGTGGTTATTGAGTAGCATGATTAGCCTCAAATAGCTTATAGTGTTTAATATGTATTGATAGATTCATGAGTTGTTCTTGTCATAGTAAAGCATCAATATATGGTATTCTCTTTCGAATGTTTTATTTGGTTGACTTGGCGCATGCTCACACCATGTTTATGACTACAAACCAGTCACGAATAGCCTCCATGACCACTTAGTTTTTGAACTTGTGATACTGCTTATGTTTTAATTAATGATGCCTATGTCGCTATGCATGATTATGGCTCTTATGCTCTCTTGATTTGTCGCTCCCAGTCTTTTGTTATTCTCCACTTGTACTGAGTATGAGCTCTACTCGTGCATACAAACTCCCTTAAACCAAAGTTTTTCCCATTGTGTCCACCATACCTACCTACATGTGGTATTTAACTTCCATTCCAAAGGAAATTGCTCATGTGTTACCTTTAAAACCTTCAAACTTACTCCTTCTTTATGTTCTTGTTTTTGCTCATGAGGACGTAAATAGAGAATCTTTATCTCACTTGTTGATTGGATTTCACACCCTGGACTAGTGGCTTCATCCGCCTATCCAAATGATAGAAGAGTTGGTAGCGGGGTGCCTAGCCCCAAATTAATGCATACAAATTCTCTTCACTATTTTTGCCCTTGATGTATTAGTCAAAGCATAATTGTGTAAACAGAAAAAAAGAGGGATGACCTTCTACACCAGTTGCGTCCTTCACCATGGGAGCCGCTCTTGTGAATCCAGTTGACTTGTGACGTACTGTATTTTCTGTTTACCATTCGTTGACATTAGCATACATCTCCCAAAATATAGACATTCCTCCACAAATGTCAAACTTTTAATACCTCTGTTTAATAAAATAAAAGCTCAAGCACATGAGTGATCACTGCTTCCCTCTGCGAAGGGCCTTTCTTCTACTTTTATATTGAGTCTCCATCTTCTAACTTTATGCACAGTAGAGAGAGCATTTTTTCCATTATGAGTTCTATGTGCATTTGTCCCATAAGCATCAATGATTACTTCATGATGTGATATCATTTGTTCTTAAATTATTTGTTCTAGTCTTCCTCTTGAACTTTGAAAGTGTCCTGGCATTTATGTTTTGCCCCACTCTTAAGGACTATCGAAATATCACTTTGCCATGCTTTCTCTATACCTGAAACAAACGTTTACCTTTCTTTGCATTATTATTCATGATCCTTTATTTGAGTTACTCTTCGTGATGCAAAGTAATTGCTATGTTTTATTATTAAAGTTTTATTTATCATGCCTGTGTTTAAAGTTTTATGATCTTAGCATGCATATGCTTTTATATTAGATTGATCAAGTTTGTGTTAGTAGCATGTCACCTCAGAAATTATTGTTTTATCGTTTACGTACTCGTGGACGAGTAGGAACTAAGCTTGGGGATGCTTGATACGTCATAAACGTCTCCCTAATTTCTGATGCTCCATGATCATATTATGCCAATTGCTACATGTTTTCTCCCTTCTTTATGTCATATTTATCGATTTTCCAGACTAACCTATTAACAAGATGCCATAGAGCCAGTTCCCTATTTTCTGCTGTTTTTTAGTTTCAGAAAAGTTGTTCTGTAAATATTCTCGGAATTGGAAAATTCGAAGCCCGGAAGTCCTATTTTCCCCGGAAGCATCCAGAAGACCGAAGAGGAGCCGGAGAAGGGCAGAAGGGGGACCACACAATAGGGTGGCGCGGCCCCCTAGCTGCGCCAACTATAGGTGTGGGCGCCCTGGAGCGCCACCGCCTTTGCCCTTTCGCCTATTTAAGCCCCCTGGATGGAAAACCCTAAACACCTGATCAAAAACCCCGAATAAGTTCCGCAGTCGCTGTCACCGTCAACCCCAGATCAGGGGGGTTCTGAAGCTGTTTCTGGCACCCCGCCGGAGAGGAGATCATCACCGGAGGGCTCTTCATAACCATGCCTGCCTCCGGAGTGATGTGTGAGTAGTTCGTCCTTGGACTACGGGTTCGTAGCTGTAGCTAGATGGTTGTCTTCTCCTCATATGCCTCCATGTTTAGATCTCGTGAACTGCCTATCATGATCGAGATTGATCTTATGTAATCCTCTGTGCTGTGTTTGCTGGGATCCGATGAATATTGACCTTATGCCAAGTTGATTATAGTCTTTATTTGCATATGTTATTGTCGCACCCGGACTTCTAGAGGATACTCGCAGTTCCATTGAATAGTAGTTGATTGGATTACGGGGCTTACCGGCACCCGCATCTCTTACGAGTAGGCCAACACACGTATGTGTGACAACCAACCCCTACTGTTCATCGTCTACGTAAACCATCCCATAGAAATCAGGATACTACCATTGACGTACTTCATACCATACACACATGGTACGTCAACAGCGTTGAACAAAATGTTAACACAACAGATCTCTAAGACACAAAAGATTGAAATAAGTTGCAAATAGCTCTCACTAGAGTAGAGATAGCAAATACAATCATCCAGAGGACACATGTCCCAACATAACATCATTACATCTCAGCGGAAGCATTCAAAGGGTCTGAGTACAGACAAATCCAAATAGGCTTAAGAAGCCGGAAACGAAAAGACGGAGCCCATCCACGATGTCTCAGATCCTGCCCGGGTCCGCTATCTACTCGTCAGCAGCCTCGTCAAACTCCACGTAGTAGCCGTCACGGGGATCTCGTAAGCGTAGTCTGCGGAAACCACAGCCCCAAAGGGGTCAGTACATAAACGTACTGGCAAGCAAGACTCACAGTTCACCAAAGTGTAGCCCGTCAACACCAGGCACGGATGCCGTGGGTTCAACGGAAGAAAAGGGGATATAAAAGATGCTGCAACTGGCTACTCTAACCAACTACAGAACATGATACCACTTCCGGCTAACAGAAAGGGGATAAGATAGCGTATCGTAACCAACTATAACTAACCACCAAACAAACCCATCCTGGATCTCGCCCCTTATCCAAAGAAGCAATCCGAGGATAACCCACACAGTTGGATTAATGATGGATCAAGTTATTGTGACAATAAGGCTATTACTAGTCAAGTTATCATTAGTTAGGTGTAAGTTGTTCTGAGTACTTGTTAGCCAGTACTTTCACCAAGTTAACCATAACCGCGGAAAACACGGCTTCTCGAGAATATTTATCCCTGCAGGGGTGCACCAATTTAGCCGTACACGTAAGAATAACCCGCCAGATGGAAGGGCCCTTCCACCAAGCGGGGCACTCAACACAACTCAACTCTTCTTCGCATCAAGCCCAAAGCACCACGTGCTGTGCGTGCGCGGCTAATCGAGCCCCACGAAGAAAAGGGGACCCTCATAGCACTTGAAGACCACGCCGCCCTAAATGCCGACTACAAAGTTCCACCCTGGCCTCGGGTTCGTACCTGCATATGCGTGCAGCAAATGGAAAGCCCGAACTAGGTGTGGCGATTTGGACGAGATGCGAATCGAATCAAATTGAGGGGGGCGCCCATACACGCTTCCCACATGCGGATAGTGCGCTTATCATGGATCGGTAGACAAGACCCTTTTCCTAATTAGGGTCGACACTAGCAGGCCTCAAAACCACGCCGGGCCTCCTGCCGGTGTCTTATCAGCAAATTATTATTACCTCAAAATTAACAAGTTGTTGTCTAACATCGAGCCCCAGAACATAATAGAAATATAGTAACAGAAAGTAACGGGTAACAGACTCGAGCAAAAACAACCCTAAGCATGATAGTAAGACACGGGCAACAACAAGGGGGTTATAGGGGTGGAGGTGAGGCTATATCAGGGTTAAAGGGTAACATGTGATAGGTTCGTAACGGAAGCAACGATACATATGGCTAGCAGAAATAGACAACGGAAAGTATCGGTAACCAATGTTGAAAGGAACACAGTGGTTCATGTGAGTGATAACTTGCCTGCAAACTCAGCAGCCTGGTACTGAGCTAGATCCTCAGAAGGGGTGTCGTAAGTATCGTCTGTCTCAACGTCGTCGTCTATCCGAGTAGAAGCAAACAAACAATGCAGAAAGATAAACAATCAATAACATGGCATAGTGCACAACCATGGGATGATGCATGACAATTTAATTGATGCATCAAAATAAACTAGTGGACTTGGTAACAACATGATTAAATGGACCCACATGCAATTTGGGGTTGCATATGAAAAGCCCATGAATTATGGTTGAAACAATTGTTTTCCAACTAACCAACAGGTGAAGGTGGCTTAGTATGATGCATGGATGAGGAAAACAACAAAATAACAACAATAGAATCAATTGGAAATAAGGTTTACCAATTTAGAAATTTATATATTCAGTTAGGGAATTTTTGGTTACTTAAAGGTGTTACACAAGCATTTGTTGTTTTCAGCAATTTAAATTGTTCAAAACATATAGAAAAATTCATATTTGAAAAGAACACAAAATTTTAAGTGGATTACATGTTTCAATTATTGAAAAAGAAATTACAATGATTTAATTATGCATTAAACAAGTTTAAACAAGTTTTAAATGAATTTAAAACAAGTTTGAATATTATTTGAATTTTATTTGTTCAAAACATTAATTCAAATTCATATTTGAAAAGTATATACTTTTCTAGTTTGAAAACATATTTTACATGTTCAATTTTTTTTTAATTTGAGCAAGTTATGAATTTAGCAATATTAAATGATTTAATCAAGGGTTAAATTATTTAAGCAATTTTAATTATTCAAACCATGAAACAAAATTTATATTTGAAAAGGTGGTTTGAAATAGCATGGAAAACATATTTTATTTTTGTTATTTGGATTAAGTATGATTTTGTTATGGATTTTATCAAATTTTAAATGAATTGTTTGAATTTGAAATTTGAATGCATTTGAACTATTCAAAACAGAAAAACTAATGTTATAAAAAGATAGAGAATGAAATTTGGTTTAACAAACATATTTTGTTTATTTTATTTGGAGTTTGGAAATGAAAGTTATTAGCAAATTAAGTTTAAGGACCATTCTGTAATTAAAAAGGACCTAAACTGAAAAGAAAAGGATGAAATCCTTTTTACACCGCACAGCTATCTACCCCAGGGCACTGCCAATGGGCCCTGGGCCAGCGTGGCACTGCAGGCGCACACATCAGCTGACAGGGGGGCCACCCTGTCAGCGCACCGTGCAAAAAGATTGGGTTTTTTCCCGCGGGAGGGGGGCCTCGAACCCTGGCCCTCTCGCTAGCGCGCACTGCACTGCTACCACTACGGTGTGTTCGCTCGTTTGACAGTATACGCTGCGCAGGTAAGGTAACATTCAGTTCGCGAACCTGAATTTTTAACTGAACAAGTTTCTGAATTTCCGACAGGCTCGACGGCCAGCGGCGAGCTGCCGTGGACGGCGTGCTCGTGCTGCTGTGCTGGGGGTGTGCTGTGTTGTGCGCTTGCGTGCTGTGGTGCTCGCGCAAGCAGAGAGAGAGGAGGTGGAGGCCACGGTGATGCTCACCGGCGAGGTAGTCGTAGCCGCGGCTCGGGGAGGACTCCGGCGGCGACGTGGAGGATGGCGGCGGCGTTGTGGTGGATGTCAGGCACAGCGGCGGTGTCGAGGGCGTTGCTGGAGCCGCGGCGGTGCGATTTCCGTAGCTAGGATGGATGGTGGCGCAGCGAGGTGGCGGTGTTCAACGGAGTTTCAGACACGGCGGCGCTCGGGCACGGTGGCAGAGAGGTGGCGATTGCGACAGAGAGAGGGGAACATGGCGGCGGTGCTCGAGAGAGGAGGGAGTAGGTGGCTAGGGCTGCGCAGGGGGGTCTAGGGGGTATTTTGTAGGGGCTACGGGCTGCGCGCGGCCGTTCGCTGCGGCTGCCGGCGACGTGGCATAGCCCGATGCTCGGCCGTACGCGAGGAAGAAGGAGGGGGCGCGGGGCGAACCGGTATCGGGCCATAGGAAGGAAGAAAACGGGCTGGGCCTGCTGCTCCCCCCCTTTCTGAAGCGTTTTTCTTTTTAATTTTTTTTTTCTCCTTCTGTTTTTTTTGCAGAAATGGAAAATGGAAGAAATGCTAGGGTTTTGAATTAGGAAATTTTTTTGAAAAATTTGTGTGAGTTAGTAATTACAATAGCAACAAAATGCCCACTTTGTTTTCCAAAGGTTTCAAATTTAAATTGCTGTTTGTGATTTAATTCAAATTTGAAAGGATTTGCTTATTAAGTGATTATTATTGAAAACAAGATTTTTAATAGGGTGAACCCTATTGTTTAATTAGAACAAATGATTAGAGTTGTTTTGGTAATTTTCAGAATTTGAAATTGGGTGCTGTTTGAAATTTGATTCCAGTTTAAATGATTTTGAGATTAAGTGATTATTGCAAACCAAAATTAAATGGGGTGATCATATAGTTTTAATTGGAAGCAAATGATTATTATTGTTGTGTAATTAACATTAATTCCAAAAGGTTGCTGTTTGGAAGAAAGTATTTGAATTTGAATAATCATTTGAATTAAGTGATTGATTAAAAGCCACCATTTTTAATAGTTGAACCTTTTGGATTAAAATGGAAACAATTGGAAGTTTAATTTGAACCTTTTTATTTGGAAAGATTGTAACAGAGCAAGTATAAAACAAAGGTTTGAATATTGTTTGAATTTGAATTGTGAAAACAAAGAAAAACAGATGCAAACAAAAGGAAAACAAATGCAATGATTAAGATGCCATGATGCAAAACAAAAATAAAGCAAGAAACAAACATGCTAGGGTGGTTTTTCATACTTGGGATGTTACAAAACGCCCCCCCCCCCCTTGAAGGAATCGCGCCCCGAGATTCCTACTGAGAAAGGAAAAGGTCCGGATACTTCTTGTGAAGATCCTCTTCGGTCTCCCACGTTGCCTCTTTATCAGAATGATGGGACCACTGCACTTTCAAGAACTTGGTGCTCTTGTTGCGAGTCTTACGCTCGGTCTCATCGAGAATACGAACAGGGTGCTCCTCATAAGATAGATCATCTTGCAGTTCAATGGAATCATGATCAACTGCACGATCTGGATCTTTGAAACACCTCTTGAGCTGTGACACGTGAAACACATCGTGCACCTTGGATAGTTTTTCTGGAAGTTCAAGACGATAGGCATTTTCCGCACGCCTTGAAAGAATGTTGAAAGGACCAATGTATCTTGGTGCAAGCTTTCCTTTCACACCAAAACGATGAGTGCCTCTGAGGGGAGTTACACGGAGATATGCTTTGTCACCAGGTGCATAGATCATATCCCTGTGCTTGCTATCATAGTAGCTTTTCTGACGAGACTGAGCAATCTTGAGATTGTCACGAATGATGCAAACTTTCTCTTCGGCTTCCTTAACAATGTCAGGGCCTAAGAGTGAACGTTCACCAGCTCCAGACCAATTGATTGGACTCCTGCATCTGCGGCCATAGAGTGCTTCAAATGGTGCCATGCCTAGGCTTGCCTGGAAGCTGTTGTTGTAGGAGAATTCAACATATGGAAGGCAATCCTCCCATTTCATGCCAAAGGAGAGACCACATGCTCTGAGCATATCCTCGATAATCTGATTGACTCTTTCGACTTGCCCTTGAGACTGAGGGTGATAAGCTGTGCTGAACAGAAGTTTGGTGCCCAATGCTTCTTGAAAGCTTTTCCAGAAATGAGAAGTGAATATGCTTCCACGGTCTGAGCTTATTTCCAATGGAACACCATGAAGAGGAACAATCTTTGCTGTGTAGAGCTCTGCTAACTGGCTAGCTGAGATTGTTTCTTTGACGGCAAGGAAGTGAGCTACTTTAGTGAGACGATCAATGACAACGAAGATTGCATCGTTGCCCTTCTTGGACTTTGGAAAACCAGTGACGAAGTCCATTTCAATCATGTCCCACTTCCACTCAGGGATTTTCAGAGGTTGGAGTAGACCGGCTGTTTTCTGATGGACTGCCTTAACACGTTGACAAACGTCGCATTCAGAAACGTATTGAGCAATTTCACGTTTCATGCCAGGCCACCAATACAGCGTCTTGAGATCCTTGTACATCTTTGTACTTCCAGGGTGGATGGAGAGAGGAGTTTCATGAGCCTCCTTGAGAATGACATCTTTGAGACTTTGAACTTGAGGAACTGCAATGCGTCCTTCGAAGAACACAGTTCCCTTGTCATCATTTGAGAAGGACTTAAATTTCTCCTTGCCTTCCTTGATGTGTTCTACCATCTTCTTGATTTCAGCATCACGAAGTTGTTCAGAACGAATCTTGTCCTCGAGAGTTGGACTGGCTGTCAAGCTAGCAAGATAGCCTTGAGGAACAAAACCAAGGTTCAGCTTCTGGAATTCTTCATGAAGTGGAGGTTGGCTTTCCATGATCATGAGATTATTGCAATACGACTTGCGACTGAGAGCATCGGCCATAACATTAGCCTTGCCTGGAGTGTAAGAAATGGTGAGATCAAAGTCTTTAATCTTTTCAATCCATCTCCTTTGCCTGAGGTTTAGATCTGGTTGAGTGAAGATGTATTTCAGACTCTTATGATCGGAAAAGATTTCAGTGCGATTACCCAACAAGTATTGCCTCCATTTCTTCAGGGCAAACACAACTGCTGCAAGTTCAAGGTCATGTGTGGGATAGTTTTGCTCAAGTGCATTCAACTGACGTGAAGCATAAGCCACAACTTGATGTTCTTGCATAAGAACTGCTCCTAGACCTTGGAGAGATGCATCACAGAATATCTGGAAAGGTTTGGTAGTATCTGGGCCAACCAGAACTGGTGTAGAAGTGAGTTTAGTCTTCAGGATATTGAAACTTTCATCACATTGTGGAGACCAAACGAACTTCTTGTCCTTCTTTGTGAGATCAGTGAGAGGTTTGGCAATCTTGGAAAAGTTTTGGACGAAACGACGGCAATAGCTAGCCAAGCCAAGAAAGCTTCTTACTTGCTTCACCGTCTTAGGAGGTTTCCAATCAACAATTGCTTTAACCTTTTCTGGATCAATGGCTATGCCTTTGGCAGAGATGATATGACCAAGGTAAGCAACTTCTGGAATCCAGAACTCACATTTGGAGAATTTGGCATATAGACGATGCTCGCGAAGTTTCATGAGAGTGAGACGAAGATGTTCTCCATGCTCTTCCTCAGATTTTGAGTATACCAGGATGTCATCGAGATATACCACAACGAACTTGTCGAGGTATTCGTGGAAGACAGAATTCATGAGTCTAGAGAATGTCGCCGGTGCATTGGTGAGACCAAAGGACATGACGGTGTATTCATATAGACCGTACCGAGTGGTGAAGGTTGTTTTTGGAATATCTTCCTTTCTGATCTTTATTTGATGGTAACCCATTCTCAAGTCCAACTTTGAGAATATTGAGGCTCCAGCAAGTTGATCAAAAGGATCATCGATACGAGGAATTGGATACTTGTTTTTGATGGTTTTCTCGTTAAGAGGACGATAGTCAACAACGAGTCTCTTTGTTTGATCCTTCTTTGCAACGAACAGAGTTGGGCAACCCCAAGCGGAGGAACTAGGTTGAATGTAACCTTTCTCCATGTACATATCGATTTGCTCCTTCAACGATTTCAGTTCAGGAGGAGCTATCTTGTATGGATGCTTAGAGATTGGAGCAGTACCTGGTTCAAGCTCGATCACGAACTGAACTTCTCTGTCCGGAGGCATCCCTGGCAATTCTTCTGGAAAGACTCAGGGAATTCACAAACCACCGGAACATTTTCGAGTAGCGGTAGAGATTTAGCATCGAGAGTGTAAAGCTGAACAGAACTTGATTCATTTGGAGAATAGACTATCTGGCCAGAAGGGTGGAACAGAGTTATTGACTTCTGAGCACAATCAATCGTAGCTTTATTGGCCTTCAACCAATCCATGCCAAGAATGACATCAATGTCAGAATTGCCAAGCAGTATGAGAGAAGCAAGGAATATGTGACCTCCAATTAGGATCTGATTCTCGTGACTGATCTTGGAAGTTTGCATAGTTGCTTCAGGGGAGTTTACTACTAGCGGGGAACCCAAACCAACAAAGGGGAGTTTAACTGTTGTCGCAAAGATCTTTGACACGAAAGAATGCGATGCCCCGGTATCAAACAACACTTTAGCTGGGTTAGAGTTTACGGGGAATGTACCGAGAACGACGTCAGTAGCTTCCTCAGCTTTGTCGACCTTGACATGATTCACCCTTGCAGTCCTCCCGACAGGCCTGTTGTTGGAGTTGAAGGCTTTAGCCGGGGGAGCACGCACCATTGCCTGGTTTGTGTTGGGACGAGGTGGTGGTGGAGGTAGTTGTCTCTGCGTGCACTTGTCAGCGTAGTGCCCCGTCTGCTTGCACTTGAAGCAAGTGACGACACGAGGAAGATCTGGCCTTGGCTGCCCCATTGAGAACCTCTGACCATGCATCTGAGATGGGTTGGGTGGGCGGGGAGCAAAGCCTGGAGAAGCTTGGGCACATGGGGCCCGAGTGACAGCACCATTTGGCACCCAGATTCGGCGCTTCTGCGGAAGGGTGGTCATGTTGGAGGAGGAACCACCCTCACGCGAGTGCTTTCGAGACTCCTCGAACGCCTTGCGCCCATTTTCTTCATTGAGCGCGGTGTTAACGAGCTCCTCGAAGTCTTTGGCCTTGATGTTGGTGAGGGCGTACTTGAGTTCCGGGTTAAAACCTCGGCGGAACCTTGCCATCTTCTTAGTCTCAGTGGACACCTCATCACCAGCGTAACGAGCGAGGCGATTGAACTCACTCTGATAGCCAATGACGTCCAGCTTGCCCTGCTTGAGTGAGCAAAACTCTTCACGCATCCTTTCCATGAGACCATCTGGAATGTGGTGCTTCAGGAAAGCTTCCTTGAAACAGCCCCAGGTGATTGGGTAGCCAGCTCTCATGGTCTGGTAGTTCTCCCACCAAGTAGCTGCCTGACCCTTCAGTAGGTAGGAGGCATACTTGACCTTGTCTTCCTCAGCAACGTGAGAAATGTCCAGAGCCTTGGCCATCTCACGGATCCAGTCATCAGCATCCAGAGGCTCTCGTGTTTCCACGAAAGCTCTCGGCCCCAGACTCAGAAACTCCTTGATACTGACTCGTGGAGCGTTCTGGTTGTTGTGCTGATTAACCTGGAACTGGGCCATCTGCGTCACGACCTGAGTCATCTGAGTCAACAGCTCCGTGATTGGCGGTGGCTCAGGCGGGTTGTTCCTTGTTGGCGGCATCCTGAACAGACATGCATTTTAGCACAACATCAGAAAAGGATAGACTTGGTAACCGAAAGAGAGATTATTCCGACGCATGAATAGATAACCAACAGGTACATCATCTCATGTTCCAATACATCAGAATATCCAACACACCATAAATGGTTCGAATGCCAAAGGATAACTAAACATAGCTAAGAATGGATACATCGGTACTCCCATGCTCATCACGCAGGACGGCGGTGAGTAGTACGACGAGAGGTACGGTGAGGAGCACGCCCACGAAAGTAGGTAGAACGACAATCCACATAGATCTGACGTGGTCTGAGAGCGACTCTAGGTGTGGTGAAGTACATAACGTCGACTCCCTGTGCTCCAAAGCGTGGAATCCCAGTGTAACCAGCACCGAGGTTGAGGAGTGGACCTCTGATCGGCTCGTAACCTCCAGCATCTGGCAGACGACGACCAACTGGCTGATCGAAACGTGCAAAGCGCTCATCTCCAACAAAGTCTGTGGTGTAAGTCGCCAGACGAGTCAAAGCAAGGTAGAGCTGCTCTCTGACTGAAGCCAACTCCTGAGATAGTGTGCTGGCAACTGCGTCACTGTGCCTCACAAACTGAGCGGTGGTGTGCAGCCTGGAGTTATCATGCTCGTAGACATCCAAGTTGTCGTAGAGAGTGAAGTGAGCTCCCTCCGAAGTGATGTAACCACGGGGGATGTGGAGATGGATAGAATCGTCAAATCCCCAGTAGTCAGCACGAAGGACGGTGAGACTCACATAAGCTGCCTGCTGCACGGCCATATCCACTGTGGAACCTACTGCCTCGTAGCGGTGGACAACGCTCATGCCATCATCTGACAGAATGTAGACGATAGCCTGGTAGTAGGTCTGGTCAAACTCTCGCTGCTGCTCGTAGACCTGGTACTCTGGTGCCCAACGGAACCCCAGATAAGTGACCATGTCTCTCAGCATCTCCGGATAACCGGCAGTGCTCTCGCAACGAGTCATCCGAACCACCTGCGGGTAGAACCTGAGATCCATCTACAGATGATCGGGGAAGTTTTGATTAGACGCCGGTAGAGAACTGAAGTGGAAAGCAACAACAAGGTTTCAACGGACGAAAAGGATGTTGAGAAGAACAGGATATCGAAGCAACAACGGGAAACACGAGACCAACAACTCCTGAGGTACTACGGAAAACCCATCCGGGCTTCTAAAGGATCAATATCTACTGCTTAAGGAATAGAGGATTTGCTTGTGGGGCTTACACGCCTCCGTTCTCAATCATGAGTAGGCAACATGATAAATCATGTCACAACCACCTCCATTCCTATGGTCTAGTAGATATAACTATCCTAGAGAAACCAGGATTCGTGAAATCCTAACTTGAAAGTTTAGATGCGAAGAGAAAAACAACGTTGCACTTCCTTACCAGAAAAAGGGAGGGTGGGTGTAAGGATGGCAATGGGTAGGGTATGGGGCGGGTAGACCAATACCATACCCATACCTGTATTGCCAACGGGTGGAAAACTCTACCCATACCCGTGCCCGTGGGTATGAAACTCTACCCATACCCATACCCGGCGGATACCCATACCCATTGGATACCCAATGGGTACACAAGTTATTATATGCATTGATCGCGCATTTGACAAAAATATCAGTTCGATCAATTGTATGCTTTATCGCTGGGAATTAATCTCTTTAATTTGAGTATTTGGAAGATGAGAGGATTAAGTAGTGATTGCAGTTTGAGGAGATTTGGGAGACGAGGTTATTACAGGGACGCTTTGACCGACCCTTTGCCTCGTCGCCTGGACCCTGGAGTCATGGCCTTGTGGGTTGTTTCCTGCTGAGATACATATGGTCAAAGTGGCCCACATGTCAGTATAAATGGGTAGGGTATGAGTATACCCATGGGTACAACATGATACCCATGACCTACCCATGACTTGCTGGGTAGGGTACGGGTACTACCCATGGGTATAAAAGTGTACCCATACCCTGCCCATACGGGTCGAATACCCGCGAATACCCGTACCCACGGTTAAAATTGCCATCCTTAGGTGGGTGGGGAAAGAAATAAAATGGCAGAATTCCTACTCTCACGTTTCATTTTTCCTATATAGCTACAAAATAGTTTCTAGACTCAACTGCGACCAGTAAAAGGGATCCTACAGGCAGACAGGCTCTGATACCATTTGTTGC
Source organism: Alopecurus myosuroides (assembly GCA_028641055.1). Classification (NCBI taxonomy): domain Eukaryota; kingdom Viridiplantae; phylum Streptophyta; class Magnoliopsida; order Poales; family Poaceae; genus Alopecurus; species Alopecurus myosuroides. The sequence continues at coordinate 325,391,040 of CM054063.1, read as the reverse complement.
ACCCGGACTTTTAGAGGATACTCGCAGTTCCGTTGAACAGTAGTTGATTGGATTACGGGGCTTACCGGCACCCGCATCTCTTACGAGTAGGCCAACACACGTATGTGTGACAACCAACCCCTACTATTCATCGTCTACGTAAACCATCCCATAGAAATCAGGATACTACCATTGATGTCGTGGGATAATCACGGCAGACGTTACCGGGGGTAACTGATCTTGGGGCAAGACGACACAGGCGTTTGGGAGAGGGTTTAGCTCAGAGGAAAACATGATGGAATTCGATCTGGTAGCCGGCAATCAAGTCGCCGAGTCTCCGATCTTAATATATTAACTCGATCTCTCGTATACACTGGATGCTCGATACCAAGCGATACTGCTAGGGTTCTTAGATCCCTCTCAACTAACCCTAGGGGTCGGTTTATAAAGCACCCGTACCCCCTGGCTTACCCTCTAAGGCGCACCCTGAATCCTACCCGGACACCGCATACAAACTCTAACTTTCCTTTACCGTAACCCACAATCCGGGTTACGAGGCCTACAAACTTGGGCCTTCCAGAAGTTTCTTTATCCTTAGCCGGATCCTGCGCAGCGTCCTTTGGGCCGGGTTATACCTTGGAGTTGGCCTACCGGGTTATTATCCCTCCATCAGTAGTCCCCAGAATAGCTTGGGCTCCACGGATCCTTCCTTGAAGCGCTTGCTATTCCCTGCAAAGATATCAAACGCACAAGTGTATGGAGGCCGGGTTAAGGTGCTTTGATAGATAGCTAGGCCTAACTCCATGGTGGCCATATAGTAACCCGGCTTTCCTCCAAGCACACTGCTCAGATTTCCGGGTCAAAACCCTGATAAAAACGTCAAGATTCTATACTTTTACTCGATAATTGACCCTGATTTCACGGAGTGGATCTCTTTCTCTTTTTTGCCCGGATACCTCGCTCAATACCTGAAGCATATCTCGCAAAATCCGCATGGATAGCCATTACCCCATAATTTCTGGCTTCTGGCCGTTAGAATAGGTTCATCTTCACCTTATAAATAGTGCTCAAAGGGTAACCTAGAATCCGACGCCTCACTCCAACTTATCCCTTCCTTCCTCACACCTTGCGCTCTCGCAACGCCACCGCAAGAATCTAGGGCTCGCCACCGGAACAAAGCCACCATCGGCCGTGTTCGTTCTCAAGCCATCCGCGCCGCCACCAAGCTCCATCCCCGCGCCCTCGTCCTGCTCTCCAAGAACCGCAAAGGGGCATCCAGACCACGCCGCCCGCAGCCATCGCATTAGGCTTCCAGTATCTCCCTGTAAGTTCCTTGTACTTGCTAATTTAGCCCCGCAATTTTATGATTCATCCTGGATTGGATCTTGGTCAACCCGCGGGCCGTTTCTCCCGCCACACCGGATTAGATGGCTTAGATGCTTGCCAGCTCCTTTAATAACCTATTTGATGATCACACACCACCCTCCTACCATTATTAATCACCAATTTCTTCGTATAATCGTTCGCAAGTTTTCCAATCTAGATCCATTTCATCCCAACTTTCCGCGCATATCATTGACACCCGGAAAATCCCCCTTTTTCAGCTCTTTTGCTTGCAGTAGATACATGGGCAACCATCCGTCTTCCTCAGACACTTTTCAATACGTAAGTGAACAATAATTTCTAGAGTTGTACTGAATACCCGGATAACTCGCAACCTCCACTCCGTGATGTGATACCCGGATAATTCTTAGTTTTCATACTTTCTTGATACTCCAGGTGCATGCTCGGATAACCTAACATTCCCGAGTCTTATTTCCTGTATCTTTCTTCCTTGTGTTTGCAGGTTGATCCCATGGCTCCCAAAAGGCAATGGAAACAGCCGGCCCAGGCGAAGGCAACCCAATCCATATCCGCCAATTGGGGGCGATCCACAGTCACAAAGGCCAAGCTGGAAGAACTGGCCGAGTTGGGGGTTCTCCCCCATCAGAAGGACATTTGCTGGAGGGCGCCGGGTGACGAGACCCGGCCCACACCCACCGACGGCGAGGTAATGTGTTTCGTGGAGCACGTGACCCGGGGATTCCGTCCTCCGGGTCACCCTTTCTTCCGTGAGGTCCTGAGCCACTACGGCCTCCGGGTATTTGACATAGGGCCTAACTCTATGTTGAATATTACCCACTTCATTGTCCTATCCGAGTCATACTTGTGCACTCCGCCAAGTTTGACTCTCTTTATTGAACTTTTCCAGTGCAAGCCGTGCCGCGAAAGCGGTGAAGGAGCACTTCTCACTTGCGGCGGGGTATCCATCCAACGCCGCAAAAACTCCCCAATGCCAACCCTTAATCTGAACTCCCATGTTAAACACTGGCAACTATCCTTCTTCTACTGCCACGACACCTCTCCACCCGGCGAAAAGAGACTGCCGGGTTACTAGGAGGGCCTCCTCAATACTTCCGAGAATTTCAATGCTTTCGCCCCTGACTCGGACAGGGAGGCAATCATACCTTTGATAGCTAAGATAGCCGTTCTCTCAGCCCAAGGCCTTCTGGGGCTCAACTTAGTGAAAACTTGGGTTGACTTCCATATCCAACCTAATTCTATCCGCACCAAATTGATGTGCGAATACTCGGGGCACACCACAGATGCACTCCGATATTCCACCAAGAGCTTTGCAGCCGGGGATACCAACAAAACCATCAAGGGTTTCCTGACGGAGAAGCTGGAAGTGATAAAAAACATCGCCGGGTTACCTCCGTTTACTCGGGAGAACCCGGCCCCGGCGGTAAGACCCGATACTCATAAGCTTATTTCTTCATCTTGACTCGATACTGCTCCTAACTCTTATTTTCATCTTTCCGTCTCAGGCCGGTGACCCCTTCTGGACAGTTGAGACCTCCCCCATTTCCAGAGACCCGGAAGACGAAGACGAGCCGGTTGACGGTGATGAAGGTATTTACCCGGATCTTGTGTTATCTTTGCTTGCATCATTGTCCTCCTTTTTAACTTTTCCATGGATACATACTCGGTTCGCAGGACCGGAGGACGAAGACGAGAAGGACGAAGACGACCCGGAAGCTACCGAATCTGATCAAGAAACACCAGTTGGGGCCAAGAGGAAGGCTAGAGGGGTAGTGTTCAAGGTTCCTTTCTCTTCTATATCCTCTGAGCCTTACTCCTTTGATACCATGCGACAACTTAATCGCCAATTATCGAACTCGTCGTACTTGGAGGATTCTCTTCCAGCCAAGCGCAGAGTGACTCGGAGTTCCCCGGGTGAGGATCCTCTTAACCCAGGCATCTCCACCTCCCCCGTCCATCGTGCCAGTGCTCCTCCGCCTCGTCCTTCCAATTCTCCTCAGCGCCACCCTTCTCCTAACCATCCACGTGCCGGGCAATTCCGGGTTCCGCTAACGGTTCCTTTGACATCTTCGTCTGCTTCCAGCGGCGAACTCCCGCCGGATTACGCTGTAAATACTGGGTAAGTTTTTGCTATATGACATCCTTTGATACCTGACAATTTTCAATCACCATTGCTAACTGCCTCTTCTCATCTTTCTTTAGCGCTCAAGCCACCGTTAGTGACCCGGAGAATGTGGAGATGGATAACCGGGAGGCGGATAACCGTCAGACAGAGGAGCCGACTGAGAACGTAGACGCCGCGACCGGTGGTGATACTGAGAACAACCAGGAACAAGCCGCCGGGTCTCCTGAGTCATCCGAACCAGTGGACGAGGAGATCGAGGTTCCGGACACAAGGATGGGTTCTCCCAACCCGGATACTCAGACTGTCCGGGTCTCAACTCCAAGGGCGGGGAGAGCTCCCCCATCAGGTGACCAGGCTGCCGGCTCTTCCGGTGCCCGACCCGAGGACCTGACGTTTGCCCAGATGCTCGAAACCCTGCGCGCTTTGAGGGCTAATGAAGAAAACATCTTGGAGGCTTTAATAGCCAAACACGAGGTAAACCCGAATAATATTGCTTGTGTCCTTATCCAGTCCCCAAGTTCCGAGTGAATTAATTCACAATTTGCTTGGAACTTTACGATATAAGCGACTGATAACTTGCCCCTTTACCCGGCTAATCCTTCCTTGCGTCCATGCAGTCCTTCGTGACTCAATCTGAGGAGAAACTGACCAAGGCCACCAAGCTCATTGAAAAGGAGGTGGCTCTGCGTGAGGCGGCCGAGGCTGAGGCCAGGAGGAGCAGGACGATAATGAAGAAGTATAGGAGGAGGGCTCACACAGCAGAAGATGATCTGACGAGCCTTTCTGTTCCAATTGCTGATACGTACCGTGCTTTGCTTGGTACGCTTCTTCATCCGGGTTATCCTTTTGATAAATAGCCGGAATTTCCTGACTCATGTTTCCATTTCTGCAGGTCCGGATGAAGTGATGCCGGACGAGGGTGACATTGCCAGGCTGAAAACTATCAAGAGCGTTATCCGGCAGCTATGCGCCGGAACCAAATGGATCCTTCAAGAAATACGGTGGCCGGGTAAAGGGCATGGAGACCTGAAGAGAATGCTAGACGCTTGCTCCACTATCCCCGAATGGATTTGGCACTGGAAACGCTCGTCCTGCCGGGTTGGAGTAACCCGGGGTCTTGCGCTTGCTAAGGCTTACTTCCCTAAGCTCGAGCTAGCCAAGCTTATGGGCGGTTTCCCGGAATACAAGCTTGATGGGTCCAAGTTCTCCGTGAAGGATTTCCAGGCCGTCCAGAAGGAGGTCCGTTACCCGGCCAGCGTGATTGCTGACGGCTTAGATGTCGATTCCCTCGTTCCTGCTTATGATGCTGCTGGTGAAGCTGTTAAGTCGGATCTTCCCGAGCCGTATGACATGCTTGCCCGATGGAAGGAGGAAGCTGCTAAGTTGAGGGAGGAGCAGGGCCGGTCCATACATTTATGGGGCCCAGGGGCAAGACGGCAAATCGGGCCCTTGCACGCACATATAAACACAAAATAAATTATATTTTAGAAGTGAAATATGAAACTGTACATGATAATAGATTATCTCTAAACTCTAAAATTGAAAACTAAAACTGTTTTTTATCAAGTCAATCCATGGATGAACAGAGAAGTACTTACGAAAATTTTGAGCCATGAGAGCAGAAAAATTAAAGGCATTTAAATCCGAACAGAGGAATGGGAAGGATGACTCGCACTCCAACGGCTCGTTGATGGGGAATGAGCGAAACGTTGATGATGGAAGAAAAGCTGATTAGGCTGATTCGATAACGTCGTTGATCTATATTAGTGACTGCATGTGATCTCAGAATCGAGGAGAAGCCACCTTGTTATCAGAAAAGGCTATTGAGAATTTTTGGGAGAATAGTCAACAAATGAAGTGTCGACCATTTTTGTTCCTGCCTCGTGAGAATAAAGTGTGTAGCTTTGGCGGGTTCGACTTGGTCCGTTAGATTTGAGCATCCTAATATTTTAGTACACTCTTTTAGATTTTATACATAATTAGAACTAAGACAAAAATTACACTAATAATACTATAGAAGTAGTACATGGGCTGGGGCCCCTGTCTTTCGGGGCCCCGGGGCGGGCGCCCCGCTTGCCCACCCATATGGGCCGGCCCTGGGGAGGAGGCTGCCAAAAACAAGGCTGAAGCCGACTCTGCGCCTGCTACCTCCACACCAGTCGTTCCTCCTCCTGCGCGAGCCGGCACTGCTGATCCGGGTGCTGCTGCTACCCCAAGTGATGGCAAGGGTAAGGCGAATATGGACGCCGGGGCTTAGGATGCCGAGTGATACCTGCTCCTTCATGCCACTTCTCATGCGTCAGTCGGCCGATGTGCCGTTTAAACAATTATTTTTTGGATGGTGCGCCTGTGCACCTTTGATATCATTTACCGGGATTTTGTAATGCACGCTAAGGTCTTGATATACTCTATGCCTCTTCTGAGCTTTTAAATTTATTCACTTTTGAACTCATTTGCTCTAGATATCCGACTTTCTTTATTGTTCCTTTTGTGAGACACGGTTTCCGGGTTTCATGGGTGTTGACAAGCGGACTTGCTTCGAAGTCCTCAAGCCCCCAAGACTCGGATGTTTGGACTTTTTGAGCTTTAACAACTAAGCAATTTTTCTCTTTCTCAAGACCCCGAGTTGGGGATACGTGATTTTTCAAGGAGAACGCATTGTTTGCTGCTAAATCCAAAAAGCCCAGAGCCGTTTCTCATAGGTTCTGATGTTATGCTTAATAATCGTTGAGTATCCGGCTATTAGCCCTGTACTCTGCATAACTTGTGGTTTAGATGACCCTTTTGCCTATCTTGTACTATAAGCCGGCTTTCGCATGGATATCATGTTGTTACATCTATACGAAGACAGGGTCAACCAAGTCCCATTGGGCTTCATGGCTGATTGTAATCGTAAGCGAGCAAATCATGCCATTTTAGTGCGAGTCACATCGAGCTTAAGTAAGAAAAGTCAAGAAAATTTGGCTCCTTTGTCCGGTTATAAGATTGCAGCCGTACTCGTTTGCGAGCAATCGGCCCTCATAACTCATAGGCATCAAGGCCGGGTCTTTGAGTTTGCAACTGTGCTATTCAAGCAATCAGCCCCCAAGACCTGAATATATGCAATGTACTGAGACTGAAGAACATAAGGATAACCATCTCTTTACTTGATATGAAAAAGTTAGGTCAGCAAGCCGCCTCACTAAAAACCCATCCAGTCCCCAAGGGTACCCTGGATAGGAAAAGAGTACGTCTGAAACCTGCTGCCTGTTACATCGTGCAATTCCTCTTGCCAATATAGTCTTTACTAAGTATAATATGGACGTAGCTGAGCCACGTCCCATGGCCTGTCTCTTTCTTGCATAGATGAAGTGGTATGAGTGGTGTCATTAACTGTAGCCGACTCCTCCCTTGCATCTACCAAGTAATACGATCCATTATGCAGATTCCGGCTTATGATAAACGGTCCTTCCCATGGTGGTGATAATTTGTGTTTTCCTTCGTTTGACTGTACCAGGCGCAGAACCAGGTCTCCTTCCTGGAAGACCCGGGTTTTCACGCGCCGGCTATGATACCTCCGTAAACCTTGCTGATAAATGGCTGATCTCTCCAGGGCTTGTTCCCTTTGTTCTTCTAACATATCTACGGCGTCCTGCCGGGTCTTTTCGTTCTCCACTTCAACGTAAGCTGATACTCGCGGTGAATCATGGATAATGTCACTCGGTAACACTGCTTCCGCACCATAGACCATGAAGAAGGGTGTCATCTGAGTGGATCTGTTAGGTGTAGTGTTGATACCCCAAACCACGGAAGGAAGTTCTTCGACCCATGCGCCAGCAGCCCTGATACAGGGGACTCGCAATCGTGGTTTCAATCCGCGAAGCAATTCTTGGTTTGCCCTCTCCTCTTGTCCGTTGGCCTGTGGATGAGCCATTGATGCTACATCAAGCCGGATTCCATTGTTGCCACAGAACTTTTCCATCTCACCAAGGGACATGTTGGTTCCATTGTCGGTAATTATGCTGTGGGGATACCCAAACCGGTAGATAATTCTTTTCAGGAACTTGACTGTTGTAGCTGGTTCGCAATTAGTAACTGGCATAACCTCAACCCACTTAGTAAACTTATCAATAGCCACTAAAAGATGTGTCTTCTTGCAAGGTGACATATGAAAGGGGCCAACCATGTCCATCCCCCAGACAGCGAACGGCCAAGTTAACGGGATGGTCCGTAATTCCATAGCCGGCACATGGGTTTGGCGAGCGTACCTTTGACATCCGTCACACCTTGCTACTAATCGTTCTGCATCTGCTAGAGCCGTGAGCCAGAAAAATCCGTGTCGATAAGCCTTGGCCACAAGGGATCTTGTGGATGCATGATGCCCGCAATCGCCTTCATGGATTTCCTTGAGAATCTGCCGGCCTTCTTCTGGTGCCACGCAGCGCAAAAAGACCCCCGCGGTGCTTCTCTTGTATAACTCCCCGTTGACGATAGAATATCCCTTTGCTCGCTGCAAAATTTGCCTTGCTAACACTTCTTGCTGCGGTAACTCGCCTCGTGATAGGTAGGCCAAAAATGGTTCTGTCCACTCTGGAATAGCGCGTACAGTGGCCACGAGTCCTAAATCCGGGTCTTGACTTGCCAATTCCTCCTCTGACTCGGTTTTAACTGATGGTCGCCATAATTCGTCCAGGAAAACGTTGGGTGGGACCGGCTCTCTACGCGAGCCGAGTCTAGCGAGGGCGTCGGCTGCCTCATTCTTTCTTCTATCTATATGCTCCACCTCATACCCGGAAAAACATCCCGCAACCCTATCAACTTCCCTGCGGTATGCTGCCATAGTTGCGTCCTTTCTATCCCAAGTTCCTGACACCTGCTGTACCACAAGGTCTGAATCTCCGAAGCATCGTATCCTCTTGATGTTCATCTCCTTGGCTACCTTTAAGCCATGCAATAGGGCCTCATACTCGGTCACGTTATTGGAACAGTCAAAGTGAATTTGTAGTACGTAACTCAATTTGTCTCCTTTGGGTGATGTTAGCACCACCCCAGCTCCTGATCCCTCATACTGGTTTGATCCATCGAAGTGCATGATCTATGACTCGGAGTTTGGAACCGTGGTAGTCATGCCTGTGTGTGTCCAATCATTAACGAAATCAACCAAAGCCTGAGATTTGATTGCTGACCTGGGCTCGTAGCTGATGTGATAATCCCCCATTTCTATCGCCCATTTGGCTATTCTTCCGGTTGCATCCGAGTTTCTAATGATATCCGACATTGGTATTGAGCTAACCACGGTTATGGGGTGTTCCTGGAAATACGGCTTCAGTTTCCGGCTGGCCATAAAGACCCCGAAAACCAGCTTTTGCCAATGCGGATAGCGCTGCTTTGCCTCTGATAATACTTCACTGACATAATAAACCGGTCTCTGGACTGGATAACCTTTCCCATCCACTTTACGCTCCACAACCACTACTGCACTGACGGCTCGGGGGCCAGCTGCCACGTATAGCAACATAGGCTCTTTAGGACCCGGGGCCGCTAGCACTGGTGCTTCAGATAGCTGCTTCTTTAGTGCCTCGAACGCCTCATCCGCCTCTTGATTCCACACAAACTTGTCGGATTTCCTCAAGAGCCGGTATAAGGGTATTGCCTTTTCTCCGAGTCTTGATATAAATCGGCTCAAGGCTGCTACGCAACCCGTGAGCTTTTGAACATGCTTCAAATTTTCCGGCTTTTTAAGATTTTGGATAGCTTTGATTTTGTCCGGGTTTGCTTCAATTCCTCTCTCGGAAACGATAAAGCCAAGTAATTTCCCGGCTGGAACTCCGAATACGCACTTTGTCGGGTTAAGCTTCATCTGATACCTCCTTAAGTTCTTGAACGTCTCCTTTAGATCATCGATAAACGTTTCTGCCTTCCTGGTCTTGATAACCACATCATCCACGTAAGCATGGACGTTGCGTCCAATTTGGTCCTCGAAGCACTTCTGAATACACCGTTGATAAGTTGCGCCAGCGTTCTTCAACCCAAACGTCATGGTTTTGTAACAAAAGGCCCCAAAAGGAGTTATAAACGATGTTTTCTCCCAATCCTCCCTCTTGAGTTTAATCTGATGATATCCGGAATAAGCGTCCAGAAAGCATAATAGGTCACTCCCAGCCACTGCATCTATGATTTGATCTATCCTTGGTAGTGCGAACGGATCCTTTGGGCAATGCTTGTTGAGACTCGTAAAATCAATGCACATCCTCCACTCATTGGTCTTTTTCATCACTAGCACCGGATTTGCCAACCAATCCGGGTGAAATACTTCCATGATGAAGCCGGCTGTCAATAACCGAGCAATTTCTTCACCTATAGCTTTCCTTCTTTCCTCGTTCATCTTTCTCAAGCCCTGCTTCACAGGTCTGGACTTGGGATCTACATGCAAACTGTGCTCTGCCAACTCTGTAGGGATAACCGGCATATCGCTAGGCGTCCAGGCGAATACGTCCGCATTAGAACGAATAAACTCCACAAGTGCTTTCTCCTGCTCGCTGTCCAAGTTAGACCCTATGGTAAATTGCTTAGTGGGATCACCTTCGACAAAATCTATCATCTCGGTGTCCTGTGCTGCCTTGAATTTTGCTCTTTCGTCCTCAGTATTCGGCCTTTTCAATGCGGTCCTGTCCTCCGGGTCTACTTGAGACCGATAATACTTGAGTTCCTCTTTTCTGCAAGCCTGCTCGGCCATTACCGAATCTCCTTCGTCGCACTCGGCCGCTATATCCCGGCTTCCATGTATGGTGATGGTTTGCTTAGGACCTGGAATCTTCAGTTGCAGATACACATAACACGGCCTGGCCATGAATTTGGCGTAAGCCGGTCTTCCAAATAGTGCGTGATAAGGACTGCGCAATTTGACCACCTCGAACGTGAGCCACTCAACTCGATAATTATCCGTTGATTCTCCGAAAGCTACCTCCAATGCGATTTTCCCCTCGGGACATGCCGAGTGACCCGGTACTATTCCATGAAAAATTGTTGAGCTTTTCTTCAGCTGGGACTCCTTGAGACCCATGCGTGAAAAAGTTTCCCAGTACAAGATATTGATGCTACTTCCACCGTCCATCAGGACCCTTTTTAACTCGTAACCATTAACCTGTGGTGCGACAACCAATGCTAAGACTCCCGGGTGCTCTATTCTTTCCGGGTGATCTCTTCTGCTCCATGTTATCTCTTGTTCCGCCCATCTCAGGTGTCCCGGAACAGCCGAGGAAACCGAGTTCACAGCTTGCTTGTGTATCCTTTTGTCCCTGTTAGAAGTTCCTGTAGTATGCACATGATATTGTCCTTTTAAATCAGGCGTACGTACCATACCGATGAAGACGCTGATCCGGCCGATTGTCACGACGGATCCGGATTCGAGGTGATCCGACTCTGGCCCCCAGCCGGAATCGTCCACCGTCTTTTCTCCTTTGTGGTCGATGTAGATCTCGCCGACGATAAGATTCTCCATGTTCTTCCGAGATTCTCCCGTGATGTAAACACCTTTGGACGCAGGCCCCACGGTCGGCGCCAACTGTCGTGGGATAATCACGGCAGACGTTACCGGGGGTAACTGATCTTGGGGCAAGACGACACATGCGTTTGGGAGAGGGTTTAGCTCAGAGGAAAACATGATGGAATTCGATCTGGTAGCCGGCAATCAAGTCGCCGAGTCTCCGATCTTAATATATTAACTCGATCTCTCATATACACTGGATGCTCGATACCAAGCGATACTGCTAGGGTTCTTAGATCCCTCTCAACTAACCCTAGGGGTCGGTTTATAAAGCACCCGTACCCCCTGGCTTACCCTCCAAGGCGCACCCTGAATCCTACCCGGACACCGCATACAAACTCTAACTTTCCTTTACCGTAACCCACAATCCAGGTTATGAGGCCTACAAACTTGGGCCTTCCAGAAGTTTCTTTATCCTTAGCCGGATCCTGCGCAGCGTCCTTTGGGCCGGGTTATACCTTGGAGTTGGCCTACCGAGTTATTATCCCTCCATCAATTGACGTACTTCATACCATACACACATGGTACGTCAACAGCGTTGAACAAAATGATAACACAACAGATCTCTAAGACACAAAAGATTGAAATAAGTTGCAAATAGCTCTCACTAGAGCAGAGATAGCAAATACAATCATCCAGAGGACACATGTCCCAACATAACATCATTACATCTCAACGGAAGCATTCAAAGGGTCTGAGTACAGACAAATCCAAATAGGCTTAAGAAGCCGGAAACGAAAAGACGGAGCCCATCCACGATGTCTCGGATCCTGCCCGGGTCCGCTATCTACTCGTCAGCAGCCTCGGCAAACTCCACGTAGTAGCCGTCACGGGGATCCTCGTAAGCGTAGTCTGCAGAAACCACAGCCCCAAAGGGGTCAGTATATAAACGTACTGGCAAGCAAGACTCACAGTTCACCAAAGTGTAGCCCGTCAACACCAGGCACAGATGCCGTGGGTTCAATGGAAGAAAAGGGGATATAAAAGATGCTGCAACTGGCTACTCTAACCAACTACAGAACATGATACCACTTCCGGCTAACAGAAAGGGGATAAGATAGCGTATCGTAACCAACTATAACTAACCACCAAACAAACCCATCCTGGATCTCGCCCCTTATCCAAAGAAGCAATCCGAGGATAACCCACACAGTTGGATTAATGATGGATCAAGTTATTGTGACAATAAGGCTATTACTAGTCAAGTTATCATTAGTTAGGTGTAAGTTGTTCTGAGTACTTGTTAGCCAGTACTTTCACCAAGTTAACCATAACCGCGGAAAACACGGCTTCTCGAGAAGATTTATCCCTGCAGGGGTGCACCAATTTAGCCGTACACGTAAGAATAACCCGCCAGATGGAAGGGCCCTTCCACCAAGCGGGGCACTCAACACAACTCAACTCTTCTTCGCATCAAGCCGAAAGCACCACGTGATGTGCGTGCGCGGCTAATCGAGCCCCACGAAGAAAAGGGGACCCTCATAGCACTGGAAGACCACGCCGCCCTAAATGCCGACTACAAAGTTCCACCCTGGCCTCGGGTTCGTACCTGCATATGCGTGCAGCAAATGGAAAGCCCGAACTAGGTGTGGCGATTTGGACGAGATGCGAATCGAATCAAATTGAGGGGGGCGCCCATACACGCTTCCCACATGCGGATAGTGCGCTCATCATGGATCGGTAGACAAGACCCTTTTCCTAATTAGGGTCGACACTAGCAGGCCTCAAAACCACGCCGGGCCTCCTGCCGGTGTCTTATCAGCAAATTATTATTACCTCAAAATTAACAGGTTGTTGTTTAACATCGAGCCCCAAAACATAATAAAAATATAGTAACAGAAAGTAACGGGTAACAGACTCGAGCAAAAACAACCCTAAGCATGCTAGTAAGACACGGGCAACAACAAAGGGGTTATAGGGGTGGAGGTGAGGCTATATCAGGGTTAAAGGGTAACATGTGATAGGTTCGTAAAAGAAGCAACGATACATATGGCTAGCAGAAATAGACAACGGAAAGTATCGGTAACCAATGTTGAAAGGAACACAGTGGTTCATGTGAGTGATAACTTGCCTGCAAACTCAGCAGCCTGGTACTGAGCTAGATCCTCAGAAGGGGTGTCGTAAGTATCGTCTGTCTCAACGTCGTCGTCTATCCGAGAAGAAGCAAACAAACAATGCAGAAAGATAAACAATCAATAACATGGCATAGTGCACAACCATGGGATGATGCATGACAATTTAATTGATGCATCAAAATAAACTAGTGGACTTGGTAACAACATGATTAAATGGACCCACATGCAATTTGGGGTTGCATATGAAAAGCCCATGAATTATGGTTGAAACAATTGTTTTCCAACTAACCAACAGGTGAAGGTGGTTTAGTATGATGCATGGATGAGGAAAACAACAAAATAACAACAATAGAATCAATTGGAAATAAGGTTTACCAATTTAGAAATTTATATATTCAGTTAGGGAATTTTTGGTTACTTAAAGGTGTTACACAAGCATTTGTTGTTTTCAGCAATTTAAATTGTTCAAAACAAATAGCAAAATTCATATTTGAAAAGAACACAAAATTTTAAGTGGATTACATGTTTCAATTATTGAAAAAGAAATTACAATGATTTAATTATGCATTAAACAAGTTTAAACAAGTTTTAAATGAATTGAAAACAAGTTTGAATATTATTTGAATTTTATTTGTTCAAAACATTAATTTAAATTCATATTTGAAAAGTTTATACTTTTCTAGTTTGAAAACATATTTTACATGTTGAAAAATATTTTAATTTGAGCAAGTTATGAATTTAGCAATATTAAATTATTTAAACAAGGGTTAAATTATTTAAGCAATTTTAATTATTCAAACCATGAAACAAAATTTATATTTGAAAAGGTGGTTTGAAATAGCATGGAAAACATATTTTATTTTTGTTATTTGGATTAAGTATGATTTTGTTATGGATTTTATCAAATTTTAAATGAATTGTTTGAATTTGAAATTTGAATGCATTTGAAATATTCAAAACAGAAAAACAAATGTTATAAACAGATAGAGAATTCAATTTGGTTTAACAAACATATTTTGTTTATTTTATTTGGAGTTTGGAAATGAAAGTTATTAGCAAATTAAGTTTAAGGACCATTCTGTAATTAAAAAGGACCTAAACTGAAAAGAAAAGGATGAAATCCTTTTTACACCGCACATCTATCTACCCCAGGGCACTGCCAATGGGCCCTGGGCCAGCGTGGCACTGCGGGCGCACACAGCAGCTGACAGGGGGCCACCCTGTCAGCGCACCGTGCAAAAAGATTGGGTTTTTCCCGCGGGAGGGGGGACTCGAACCCTGTCCCTCTCGCTAGCGCGCACTGCACTGCTACCACTACGGTGTGTTCGCTCGTTTGACAGTATACGCTGCGCAGGTAAGGTAACATTCAGTTCGCGAACCTGAATTTTTAACTTAACAAGTTTCTGAATTTCCGACAGGCTCGACGGCCGGCGGCGAGCTGCCGTGGACGGCGTGCTCGTGCTGCTGTGCTGGGGGTGTGCTGTGTTGTGCGCTTGCGTGCTGTGGTGCTCGCGCAAGCAGAGAGAGAGAGGAGGTGGAGGCCACGGTGATGCTCACCGGCGAGGTAGTCGTAGCCGCGGCTCGGGGAGGAGTCCGGCGGCGACGTGGAGGATGGCGGCGGCGTTGTGGTGGATGTCAGGCACAGCGGCGGTGTCGAGGGCGTTGCTGGAGCCGCGGCGGTGCGATTTCCGTAGCTAGGATGGATGGTGGCGCAGCGAGGTGGCGGTGTTCAACGGAGTTTCAGACACGGTGGCGCTCGGGCACGGTGGCAGAGAGGTGGCGATTGCGACAGAGAGAGGGGAACATGGCGGCGGTGCTCGAGGGAGGAGGGAGTAGGTGGCTAGGGCTGCGCAGGGGGGTCTAGGGGGTATTTTATAGGGGCTACGGGCTGCGCGCGGCCGTTCGCTGCGGCTGCCGGCAACGTGGCATAGCCCGATGCTCGGCCGTACGCGAGGAAGAAGGAGGGAGCGCGGGGCGAACCGGTATCGGGCCAGAGGAAGGAAGAAAACGGGCTGGGCCTGCTGCTCCCCCCCCTTTCTGAAGCGTTTTTCTTTTTTAAATTTTTTTTCTCCTTCTGTTTTTTTTTGCAGAAATGGAAAATGGAAGAAATGCTAGGGTTTTGAATTAGGAAAAAAATTTGAAAAATTTGTGTGAGTTAGTAATTACAATAGCAACAAAATGCCCACTATGTTTTCCAAAAGTTTCAAATTTAAATTGCTGTTTGTGATTTAATTCAAATTTGAAAGGATTTGCTTATTAAGTGATTATTATTGAAAACAAGATTTTTAATAGGGTGAACCCTATTGTTTAATTAGAACAAATGATTAGAGTTGTTTTGTGTCGCACCCGGACTTCTAAAGGATACTCGCCGTTCCGTTGAACAGTAGTAGATTGGATTACGGGGCTTACCGGCACCCGCGTCCTCTTACGAGTAGGCCAATACACGTATGTGTGACAACCAACCCCTATCTGTTCAGCGTCGACGTAAACTATCCCATAGAAATCAGGACACTTCCATTGACGTACTTCAAACCATACACACATGGTACGTCAACGGCGTTGAACAACTGATATCACAACAAATCTCTACGACACAAAAGATTGAAATAAGTTGCAAATAGCTCTCACTAGAGCAGAGATAGCAAATACAATCATCCAGAGGACACATGTCCCAACAGTTCATCATTACATCACAGCGGAAGCATTCAAAATGTCTGAGTACAGACAAGAACCAAATAGGCCTAAGAGGCCGGAAGCGAACAGACGGAGCCCATCCACGAAGTCTCGGATCCTGCCCGGGTCCGCTATCTACTCGTCAGCAGTCTCTTCATACTCCACGTAGTAGCCACCATGTAGATCCTCGAAACGTAGGTCTGCGGAAACCACAGCCCCAAAGGGGTCAGTACATAAACGTACTGGCAAGCAAGACTCACAGTTCACCAAAGTGTAGCCCGTCAACACCAAGCACAGATGCCTTGGGTTCAACGGAAAGAAGGGGATATAAAAGATGCTGCAACTGGCTGCTCTAACCAACGACATAGAACTACAACTTCCAACTAACAGAAAGGGGATAAGATCGAGTATTGTAACCAACTGAAAGATAACTTCAAACAAACCCATCCTGGATCTCGCCCCTTATCCGAAGAAGCAATCCGAGGATAACTCACACAGTTGGATTAAAGATGAAGCTGATTATTGTGTCAATAATCCTATTACTAGTCAAGTTGTTAATCATTGGGTGTGAGATTGTGGATCATTAGGTTTAAGTTTCCCTGAGTACTTGTTAGCCAGTACTTTCACCAAGTTAACCATAACCGCGGAAAACACGGCTTCTCGAGAAGATTTATCCCTGCAGGGTTGCACCAATTTGGCCGTACATGTATGAATAACCCGCCAGATGGGATGCCTCCCACCAAGCGGGGCACTCAACACAACTCAACTCTTCTTCGCATCAAGCCCAAAGCACCTTGGGCGCACAGCTAATCGAGCCCAGAAGAAAATGGACCCTCATAGCACTCTAAGAACGTGTCCCCCTATATGCCGACTACGAAAGTTCCACCCGGGTACCAAGGGCTCGCAAGATCATGCATGCAGCAAATGGAAAACCCGAACTAAATGAGGCGATTTGGACGAGATGCGAATCGAATCAAATTGAGGGGGGCGCCCATACTCGCTTCCCACATGCGGTTAGTGCGCTCATCATGGATCAGTAGACAAGACCCTTTTCCTATTAGGGTCGACACTAGCAGGCCTCAAAACCACAAAGGGCCTCCTGTCGGTGCCTTATCATCAAATTATTATTTAACAATAACATTAGCATGATTGATTGATTAAACATCGAGCCCCAGAACATAATGAAAATAGATAACAGAAAGTAACAGGTAACAGACTCGAGCAAAACAACCTAAGCATGCTAGTACGACACGGGCTCAAACAAAAGGTTATAGGTATGGAGGTGAGGCAATATCAGGGTTAAAGGATACATGTGATAGGTTCGTAACAGAAGCAACTAATCATAGGGCTAGCAGAATAGACAACGGAAAGTATCGGTAACCAATGTTGAAAGGAACACAATGGTTCATGTGAGTGATAACTTGCCTGCAAACCCAGTAGCCTGGTACTGAGCTAAATCCTTAGAAGGGGTGTCGTAAGTATCGTCGGTCTCAACGTCGCCGTTTATCCGAGAAGAAGCAAA
The DNA here is from genome assembly GCA_028641055.1 of Alopecurus myosuroides. Taxonomy (NCBI): domain Eukaryota; kingdom Viridiplantae; phylum Streptophyta; class Magnoliopsida; order Poales; family Poaceae; genus Alopecurus; species Alopecurus myosuroides. The sequence goes on along the minus strand of CM054063.1, from coordinate 325,373,779 downwards.
CAAACAACGCAGATGCAAACAATCAATAACATGGCATAGTGCACAAACATGGGATGATGCATGACCATTTATTTGATGCATCAAAATAAACTAGCTGATGTGGTAGCAACATGATTAAATGGACCCACATGCAACTGAGTTGCATATGAAAAGCCCATGAATTATGGTTGAATTAATTGTTCTACAACTAATCATCATGTGGAAGTGAATTAGCATGATGCATGGATGAGGAAAACAGCAAAATAACAACAATAGAAACAATTTGAAATAAGGTTTAACAAGTTTGGAAATTCATTTATTAAGTTTTGCAATTTTTGTTACTTAAAGGTGTCACACAAGCATTTGTTGTTTTCATCAAGTTAAATTGTTCAAAACAGATAACAAAGTTTATATTTGATAAGAACACACAATTTTGGGTGGATTACATGTTTCACTTGTTGAAAAAGGATTTCAAATAAATTATTTATGAATTAAACAAGTTTAAGCAAGAATTAAATGAATTTAATTCAAACATGAACTTATTTGAATTTTTATTTGTTCAAAACATTAAACCAAATTCATATTTCAAAAGTTTATACTTTTATGGTTGGAAAGCATATTTTATATGTCCCAAAAGGTTTTAATTTGATCAAGTTATGATTTTAGCAATTTTAAATGAATTAAACAAGGTTTGAATTGTTTAGGCAATTTTAATTATTCAAAACAGGAAACAAAAATTATATTTGAAAAGGTTATTTGAGATAGCATGGAAAACATATTTTATTTGCATTAATTGGATTAATGATGAATTAGTTATGGAATTTAGAAAATTGCATTTGAATTATTTGAATTTGAAATTTAAATGCATGTGGAAATTTCAAAACAGTACACCAATGGATTAATTGGATAGACAATTTAATTTAGGACAACAAACATGTTTAACTTTTATTATTTGGAGTTATATTTTAAAAGTTATTAGCAATTTAAGTTTTAGGACTAATCTGCAATTTTAAAAGGGTTAGTTTTGAAAACAGAAACGTGCAGGAACTTTTGTTACAGCGCTGTGAACTAGCCACAGACACTGCACGTGGGCCTGGGGGCCAGCGTGGCAGCGTGCGCGCGCGTGGCAGCGCAACCCACTGACGGGTGGGGCCTGCTCGTCAGGTGCGCTTGCAAAAATGTGGTTTTATCGCGCGGCCGCGAGGGATCGAACACAGGACCGCGCGCAAGATTCAGAACAGTGCTACCACTGCGGTGGATTCAGTTTGGTGACAGCAACAGCGACGCGGTGAGGTTAACCTTCCAAACTCGTTATCTGAACTTTGCTGACGCGCGCTTGCGACTGAACCTGACAGGGATGAGATCGCCGGCGACGAGCTGGGGGCTGATGCGCCGTGGCTGCTGCTGGATGCGTGCGTGTGCAGAGATGGATGCGTGCGGAAGCAACAGAGAGAGGGGATGGATGCCACGGTGAGCTCACCAACGGAGTCGTCGTTGCAGAGGCTCGGGGACGACGGCTTGCCGGCGGCGACAGCGGCGTGGACGAGGACGGCGGCGCGGCTCCAGTAGATCTCCGGGGCGTCTCCGGTGTCCAAACGGAAGAAGACGAGGTGGGTGGTCGATCTTGGTAGCTAGGTGGGTAGTTGGTGGACGGGAACGGCGGATGCCATCGGAAGTTCAGAGATGGAAACGCCGGTGAGGTACAGAGAAGTGGAGGTGGACGGTGAGGTGGCGATCGGCGGCGAAGCTCGGGGGAATAGGGACCTAGGGGCTAGGGTTAGGTCTAGGGGTTCCGTAGGGGTCTTATAGGGCCAGGAAAACGAGGATGGCCGTCGGTGGCGATGGCTGCCGCGGTGGCACGCTCCGATGCCCTGCCGTACAGAAGATAGACGACGGGGGCGGCGATGAACCGTTTTCGGGCCGTGCACGCAGGTAAGATGGGCTGGGCCAAAAAGGTCCCCCCCCCCTAGCAGGTTTGTTTTCCTTTTTCCTTTTCTGTTTTGTTTTACTTTTTTTTTTTTGCAGAAACAAAATGGAAGAAAAGGTAGGTTTTCAAGTTAGTCAAAATTTGGAAAAAAAAATATGGTTAGTTTAGTTTTTCAAATAGCCACTAAAAACTAACTTTTATTTTCCAAAGTTTTCAAGTTTATTTGCTATTGGTTAATTAAACCAAATTTGAATGAATTTTTAATATTAAGTAAACATTATTGAAAACAAAGTTTTAATAGGGTGAACCCTATGATTAATTTGATTAAATTAGTTGATTTGATTTGGAGATTTTTATAAACTCAAGTTGGGTGCTGTTTGATGAATTTGGTTTGAATTTTAAATGTGATTTGTAATTTAATTGATTGATTAAAAACCATTAATTTAACAAGTGAGCATTATGGAATTAAATGAAACAATTTGAGGTTTTGATTTGCATTTCTTATTTGAAGAAAAAGATTGTAACGTGACAAGTATGAAATAAACATTTGAAATTGTTTGAGTTTCATTATGAAAACAATTAAGAACAGATGCAACACAAAGAGAAACAAATGCAATGAGGATGATGACATGATGCATTGCTTTAATTAAACAAGAAACAAAACATTCTAGGGGTATTTTCATACTTGGGATGTTAGAAAACGCCCCCCCTTGAAGCAATCGCGCCCCGAGATTCCTACTGAGAAAAGAAAAGGTCCGGATACTTCTTGGGAAGATCCTCTTGAGCTGTGACACGTGAAACACATCGTGCACCTTGGATTGTTTTTCTGGAAGTTCAAGATGACATGCATTCCTGGCAACTCTTCTGGAAAAACGTCAGGGAATTTGGAAACCACTGGAACATTTTCAATTGAAGGAAGAGATTTTGTATCGAGGGTGTATTGCTGAATGGAACTTGATTCATTTGGAGAATAGACTATCTGGAATGTGGTGATTCAGGAATGCTTCCTCGAAACAACCCCAGTTGATAGGAATGCCAGCTCTCATAGCCTGGTAGTTTTCGAAACAACAACAACCTTTCTGGCCAGATAGACTTGATATTTGGGAAGTTTTGATTAGACACCGGTAGAAGAATTGAAGTGGAAAACAACAACAAGGTTTCAACAGACGAAAAGGATGTTGAAAAGAACAGGAAAACGAAGCAACATCTGGAAAACGAGATCAAAAACTCCTGAGGTACTACGGAAAACCCATCCGGGCTTCTAAAGGATCATTATCTACTGCTTAAGGAATAGAGGATTTGCTTCCGGGGCTTACACGCCTCCGTTCTCAATCGTGAGTAGGCAACATGATAAATCATGTCACAACCACCTCCATTCCTATGGTCTAGTAGATATAACTATCCCAGAGAAACCAGAATTCGTGAAATCCTAACTTGAAAGTTTAGATGAGAAGGGAAAACAACGTTGCACTTCCTTACCAGAAAAGGGTGGGTGGGTGGGGAAAGAAGAAAAAGAACAGAATTCCTACTCTCACGTTTCATTTTTCCTATATAGCTACAAAATAGTTTCTAGACTCAACTGCGACCAGTAAAAAGGGATCCTACAGGCAGACAGGCTCTGATACCATTTGTCGCACCCGGACTTCTAAAGGATACTCGCCGTTCCGTTGAACAGTAGTAGATTGGATTACGGGGCTTACCGGCACCCGCGTCCTCTTACGAGTAGGCCAACACACGTATGTGTGACAACCAACCCCTATCTGTTCAGCGTCGACGTAAACTATCCCATAGAAATCAGGACACTTCCATTGACGTACTTCAAACCATACACACATGGTACGTCAACGGCGTTGAACAACTGATATCACAACAAATCTCTACTTCACAAAAGATTGAAATAAGTTGCCAATAGCTCTCACTAGAGCAGAGATAGCAAATACAATCATCCAGAGGACACATGTCCCAACAGTTCATCATTACATCACAGCGGAAGCATTCAAAATGTCTGAGTACAGACAAGAACCAAATAGGCCTAAGAGGCCGGAAGCGAACAGACGGAGCCCATCCACGAAGTCTCGGATCCTGCCCGGGTCCACTATCTACTCGTCAGCAGTCTCGTCATACTCCACGTAGTAGCCACCATGTAGATCCTCGAAACGTAGGTCTGCGGAAACCACAGCCCCAAAGGGGTCAGTACATAAACGTACTGGCAAGCAAGACTCACAGTTCACCAAAGTGTAGCCCGTCAACACCAAGCACAGATGCCTTGGGTTCAACGGAAAGAAGGGGATATAAAAGATGCTGCAACTGGCTGCTCTAACCAACGACATAGAACTACAACTTCCAACTAACAGAAAGGGGATAAGATCGAGTATTGTAACCAACTGAAAGATAACTTCAAACAAACCCATCCTGGATCTCGCCCCTTATCCGAAGAAGCAATCCGAGGATAACTCACACAGTTGGATTAAAGATGAAGCAGATTATTGTGTCAATAATCCTATTACTAGTCAAGTTGTTAATCATTGGGTGCGAGATTGTGGATCATTAGGTTTAAGTTGCCCTGAGTACTTGTTAGCCAGTACTTTCACCAAGTTAACCATAACCGCGGAAAACACGGCTTCTCGAGAAGATTTATCCCTGCAGGGTTGCACCAATTTGGCCGTACACATATGAATAACCCGCCAGATGGGATGCCTCCCACCAAGCGGGGCACTCAACACAACTCAACTCTTCTTCGCATCAAGCCCAAAGCACCTTGGGCGCACAGCTAATCGAGCCCAGAAGAAAATGGACCCTCATAGCACTCTAAGAACGTGTCCCCCTATATGCCGACTACGAAAGTTCCACCCGGGTACCAAGGGCTCGCAAGATCATGCATGCAGCAAATGGAAAACCCGAACTAAATGAGGCGATTTGGACGAGATGCGAATCGAATCAAATTGAGGGGGGCGCCCATACTCGCTTCCCACATGCGGTTAGTGCGCTCATCATGGATCAGTAGACAAGACCCTTTTCCTATTAGGGTCGACACTAGCAGGCCTCAAAACCACAAAGGGCCTCCTGCCGGTGCCTTATCATCAAATTATTATTTAACAATAACATTAGCATGATTGATTGATTAAACATCGAGCCCCAGAACATAATGAAAATAGATAACAGAAAGTAACGGGTAACAGACTCGAGCAAAACAACCTAAGCATGCTAGTACGACACGGGCTCAAACAAAAGGTTATAGGTATGGAGGTGAGGCAATATCAGGGTTAAAGGATACGTGTGAGAGGTTCGTAACAGAAGCAACTAATCATAGGGCTAGCAGAATAGATAACGGAAAGTATCGGTAACCAATGTTGAAAGGAACACAATGGTTCATGTGAGTGATAACTTGCCTGCAAACCCAGTAGCCTGGTACTGAGCTAAATCCTTAGAAGGGGTGTCGTAAGTATCGTCGGTCTCAACGTCGTCGTTTATCCGAGAAGAAGCAAACAAACAACGCAGAGGCAAACAATCAATAACATGGCATAGTGCACAAACATGGGATGATGCATGACCATTTATTTGATGCATCAAAATAAACTAGTTGATGTGGTAGCAACATGATTAAATGGACCCACATGCAACTGAGTTGCATATGAAAAGCCCATGAATTATGGTTGAATTAATTGTTCTACAACTAATCATCATGTGGAAGTGAATTAGCATGATGCATGGATGAGGAAAACAGCAAAATAACAACAATAGAAACAATTTGAAATAAGGTTTAACAAGTTTGGAAATTCATTTATTAAGTTTTGCAATTTTTGTTACTTAAAGGTGTCACACAAGCATTTGTTGTTTTCATCAAGTTAAATTGTTCAAAACAGATAACAAAGTTTATATTTTATAAGAACACACAATTTTGGGTGGATTACATGTTTCACTTGTTGAAAAAGGATTTCAAATAAATTATTTATGAATTAAACAAGTTTAAGCAAGAATTAAATGAATTTAATTCAAACATGAACTTATTTGAATTTTTATTTGTTCAAAACATTAAACCAAATTCATATTTCAAAAGTTTATACTTTTATGGTTGGAAAACATATTTTATATGTCCCAAAAGGTTTTAATTTGATCAAGTTATGATTTTAGCAATTTTAAATGAATTAAACAAGGTTTAAATTGTTTAGGCAATTTTAATTATTCAAAACAGGAAACAAAAATTATATTTCAAAAGGTTATTTGAGATAGCATGGAAAACATATTTTATTTGCATTAATTGGATTAATGATGAATTAGTTATGGAATTTAGAAAATTGCATTTGAATTATTTGAATTTGAAATTTAAATGCATGTGGAAATTTCAAAACAGTACACCAATGGATTAATTGGATAGACAATTTAATTTAGGACAACAAACATGTTTAACTTTTATTATTTGGAGTTATATTTTAAAAGTTATTAGCAATTTAAGTTTTAGGACTAATCTGCAATTTTAAAAGGGTTAGTTTTGAAAACAGAAACGTGCAGGAACTTTTGTTACAGCGCTGTGAACTAGCCACAGACACTGCACGTGGGCCTGGGGGCCAGCGTGGCAGCGTGCGCGCGCGTGGCAGCGCAGCCCACTGACGGGTGGGGCCTGCTCGTCAGGTGCGCTTGCAAAAATGTGGTTTTATCGCGCGGCCGCGAGGGATCGAACACAGGACCGCGCGCAAGATTCAGAACAGTGCTACCACTGCGGTGGATTCAGTTTGGTGACAGCAACAACGACGCGGTGAGGTTAACCTTCCAAACTCGTTATCTGAACTTTGCTGACGCGCGCTTGCGACTGAACCTGACAGGGATGAGATCGCCGGCGACGAGCTGGGGGCTGCTGCGCCGTGGCTGCTGCTGGATGCGTGCGTGTGCAGAGATGGATGCGTGCGGAAGCAACAGAGAGAGGGGATGGATGCCACGGTGAGCTCACCAACGGAGTCGTCGTTGCAGAGGCTCGGGGACGACGGCTTGCCGGCGGCGACATCGGCGTGGACGAGGACGGCGGCGCGGCTCCAGTAGATCTCCGGGGCGTCTCCGGTGTCCAAACGGAAGAAGACGAGGTGGGTGGTCGATCTTGGTAGCTAGGTGGGTAGTTGGTGGACGGGAACGGCGGATGCCATCGGAAGTTCAGAGATGGAAACGCCGGTGAGGTACAGAGAAGTGGAGGTGGACGGTGAGGTGGCGATCGGCGGCGGAGCTCGGGGGAATAGGGACCTAGGGGCTAGGGTTAGGTCTAGGGGTTCCGTAGGGGTCTTATAGGGCCAGGAAAATGAGGATGGCCGTCGGTGGCGATGGCTGCCGCGGTGGCACGCTCCGATGCCCTGCCGTACAGAAGATAGACGACGGGGGCGGCGATGAACCATTTTCGGGCCGTGCGCGCATGTAAGATGGGCTGGGCCAAAAAGGTCCCCCCCCTAGCAGGTTTGTTTTCCTTTTTCCTTTTTCCTTTTCTGTTTTGTTTTACTTTTATTTTTTTTTGCAGAAACAAAATGGAAGAAAAGGTAGGTTTTCAAGTTAGTAAAAATTTGGAAAAAAAATATGGTTAGTTTAGTTTTTCAAATAGCCACTAAAAACTAACTTTTATTTTCCAAAGTTTTCAAGTTTATTTGCTATTGGTTAATTAAACCAAATTTGAATGAATTTTTAATATTAAGTAAACATTATTGAAAACAAAGTTTTAATAGGGTGAACCCTATGATTAATTTGATTAAATTAGTTGATGTGATTTGGAGATTTTTATAAACTCAAGTTGGGTGCTGTTTGATGAATTTTGTTTGAATTTTAAATGTGATTTTTAATTTAATTGATTGATTAAAAACCATCAATTTAACAAGTGAGCATTATGGAATTAAATGAAACAATTTGAGGTTTTGATTTGCATTTCTTATTTGAAGAAAAAGATTGTAACATGACAAGTATGAAATAAACATTTGAAATTGTTTGAGTTTCATTATGAAAACAATTAAGAACAGATGCAACACAAAGAGAAACAAATGCAATGAGGATGATGACATGATGCATTGCTTTAATTAAACAAGAAACAAAACATTCTAGGGGTATTTTCATACTTGGGATGTTACATTTTGGTAATTTTCAGAATTTGAAATTGGGTGCTGTTTGAAATTTGATTCCAATTTAAATGATTTTGAGATTAAGTAATTATTGCAAACCAAAATTAAATGGGGTGATCATATAGTTTTAATTGGAAGCAAATGATTATTATTGTTGTGTAATTAACATTAATTCCAAAAGGTTGCTGTTTGGAAGAAAGTATTTGAATTTGAATAATCATTTGAATGAAGTGATTGATTAAAAGCCACCATTTTTAATAGTTGAACCTTTTGGATTAAAATGGAAACAATTGGAAGTTTAATTTGAACATTTTTATTTGGAAAGATTGTAACAGAGCAAGTATGAAACAAAGGTTTGAATATTGTTTGAAGTTCAATTGTGAAAACAAAGAAAAACAGATGCAAACAAAAGGAAAACAAATGCAATGATTAAGATGCCATGATGCAAAACAAAAATAAAGCAAGAAACAAACATGCTAGGGTGGTTTTTCATACTTGGGATGTTACAGTTATTGTGATCTTGCATGCTCTCCGTTGCTAGTGGTTATTCTGGCCAAGTAGTTGCTAGTGACTCCAAGAGGGAGTATTTATGCTCGATAGTGGGTTCATGCCTCCTTGTTGCCTTGCTCGAGTGACAGAAACGTGAAGGGGGAGGATGTGCCGTTGCCATTAGGGATAAAACAGCGGTGAGAGTGCCCGCGTGCATAATCATTGCTTACATTACACACTTTGTTTAATGCAATTATCTGTTGCTTGCAACTTAATACCTGAGGGCGTTCGGATGATAACCTGAGGGTGGATTATTAGTCATAGATGCAGATGGATGTCGGTCTATGTATCTTGTTGTAATGCCGGCACTAAAATGCATAGTGATCTTCATGTCATATTGTGCACTATGGTGCAACCTCTATTTGTCAATTGCCCGGCTGTAATTTGGTCACCCAGCATGCTATCTTTTATGGAGAGACACCACTAGTGAAACTATGAACCCCGGTCCATTTTTCCACACTGTTAAACAAACCACACCGATTGCCTGCTTTCTTTACTTTCTGCAAGCATACATTGTTTTTCCACACTATAGTCTAATCTTTGTTTTCAGCAAGCCCGGTGAGATTGACAACCTCATTGTACCGTTGGGGCAAAGTATTTTGGTTGTGTTGTGTGCAGGTTCCACGTTGTTAAAGACACCGGTGAAGCGCCAACACCACCGTCAGTGGCATCAACCTTTCAAAGATTATCTTTCTCCTACTGGATTGATAACCCTGGTTCTTAACTAAGGGGAAAACTCCTACCGATGTGCTCATCACACCTTACTCTTGGGGTTCCCAACAACGCAGAGAAAGGATTTAACTCTGCCAGCAACAAGTACAACATCTTGTTTTCCCTCAGAAAGAAAGCAAGGTTTGATCTACCTGTAGGAGAAAGAAAACACTTCCGAAGGTTGATGCAGCTGAGGTGGCAGGATGCACTACCGGTTCGGAAGCAACATGGAACCTACAACACAATCAAATCACTTTGCCCCAACGATGCAGTGAGGTTATCAATCTCATCGGTTTTGCAGAACACAGAGAGGTTAAACGTACCATGTGGAAATCAATAATCTTTTGCAGTAGATGAAAGAGAACACTGATGGCAGTACTAAAATAGTAGCAGTCGTATGAAAATAGAGATTGCAGTGATTGCGTTATCAGTATGGGGAAAAAGGACTGGGGTCCACAGTTCACTAGAGGTGTCTCTCCCAAGACAGATAGATAGCATGTGTGGTAAACATATTACAGCTGGGCAATTGACAGATATAAAGGCTGCACCATAGTGCATATGCATGAGAGATTATTACAATGTGATTCATGTTAGGAATCTCACAAGATCTAAGCATGAGGCATAAAGAGGAGAAGACATCCATCTAGCTACTGCTATGAGCCCGTAGTCTAGGGATGAACTACTCACGCATCACTCCGGAGGCAGGCATGGTGATGAAGAGTCCTCCGGTGATGAATTCCCCTCCCGGCAGGGTGCTGGGGAGAGCTCCAAAACCCTCCCAAACTAGGGTTGGAGATGACAACGGCTACAGACGTTTTGGTGGAAAAGGCTTGGGTCTTTAGGTTTAGCCCGTGGAGGAGCTTAAATAGGCGATATGGCAACGTCGGTGGGTGGCCAGGGGGTCCACACCACCAGCTGGCACGGCCAGGGGGCGCGCCGCCCTATGGTGTGGGGCCTCCAGGGCCACCCTCCGGGTCCCCTCCGGACTCTGTGTACGTGACAGATTTCTAAGACTCTGGGATTTTGTTTCGTCCAATTCCGATAATATTTCCCAAACAACTTTTATGAAACCAAAAACAGTAGAAATTAGGAACTGGCTTTGTGGCATCTTATCAATAGGTTAGTCCCAGAAAATCCATAAAAATGACATAATGTGTATAGGAAACATGTATCATATGGCATTCAAACAACATGGAACATCAAAAACTATAGATACGTTTGAGACGTATCAAGCATCCCCAAGCTTAGTTCCTACTCGTCCTCGAGTAGGTAAAACGGTAAAAACAAATAATTTCTAAGGTGACATGCTACCAACATAAACTTGATCATCATAGTAATGTAAAGCATGTAAATTAGGATCGAATGAATAAAGGCTATGGTTTATAGTTGATATAAAATAGAGTAATGTATAAACCATTAATAAGAACAAAGTAAAACTTTTCAATAAATCAATGCTAAAAGATAATCAACTGTGCAAAGTATATTAAAGATGATTTAAGCTTCAAGAACAACAATATAATCATCCTAAGAATCAAACTCTTACAACAACTCGTGTTAGGATCAAGCCATGTGACAACAATATGCACGTAGGAAAATAATTAAACTATTTGTGCACTCAAAACAAGCAAGCGTAATTGGTCCAGTACCAGGATGTTATGGCTAAAAGAACATTATAGGGGGTTTGGAAGGTCAATGGAAGAAAGTCTCACACAGCTGAAAGTGATCATTAGACAAGAGTAAGTCTTGTAATCGAAGCTATGCAAGGAGTAGTGATTGCCACACAACGGATGCACATAGAGCTATAAGTGTATGAAAGCTCTCTAATGGAACTAGTGGGGGTGCATCCAACTTGCTTGATCAGGAAGGCCTAGAGAACTTTTTAGGAGGCTCATCATTGGAATATACAAACCAAGTTCTATAATGTAAGGTTCCCCACATAGTTATGGGAAAATAAGTTTATAAGACCTGGTCTACAAATTCACCCCCGTGGACCAACTCTAGCAATTGACACGTAGGCAGGAGAGAGAAAAAACAAAAATCAAATGTCTATTTTTAGATCTGAACTGCCATACATGCCACATATCAATTGCTGGAGTTGGTCCACGGGGATGAATTTGTAGACCAGGTCTCATGAAATTATTTTCCATAGTTATGCAAGTCATAAAATGCAAACTCTCTCCAAACTGAAGTATTGGTGCTAAATAAGCACAAGTGTCGAATAAATGATAGTAATGCTGCCCCTCTCTCTTTCGCCCTATTTTTTCTTTTTGGGCGTTTTCTCTTTTTTTTCTTTTTTTATATAACCTCACCGGTAGGGGAAACAGTCTATTTTACAATGAATCATCACACTTTTAGTACTCGTAACTCAAACTGAAATATCTCTCATGTATAAAACTGAATGCTCCTGCCAATGTAGCAGTATGAAAAATAACAATGAAGCATGTCATCAAGTCACATAATGAAGATGAATGTTGTATGGCAATATATCTCATAATGGCTATGGAAATGCCATGGTAGGTAGGTGGTGGCTGTTCTGAGGAAGATATGTGGGCTTATGCATAGGAGAACAAAGTCCTCCCACGGGGTTTGGATGCACTAAAAAAGTTTGCACCAACTCTCAATGTGATAATGGGCAATGCACAGTACCGAAGAGGCTATGAAATATGGATGGTGGAAGTGTCAGAAAACCGCAACTTAAAACTCACAAGTTGAAAGATTACAACTAGAAATATGATCTTACAAGGCATAATAAAAATCACTCCAAGAGGGTCCGTGGCAGTGACAAGTCACTGTTGGCTACGCCGATCGTAGCGCGTAACAAAAAGCCATTACGATTATTATTAGCAAAGGAAGTCATATACCATTATACTATCAACTGGTTTATTCGAGTGTGGCACAGTTTGAAGCTTTTAGCCGAACCATTAATTGTTTTTTTACTTTACTAAACCATCAGGTTTACCATTAAGCATATTAATATCTCAAAACAACAACAAATATTCAAGTGAAACAGTTTGATGATCTACAAAAGTATGCAAGTCTTTTCCAACATACCATCTACCACATGTAGCATTTTCTGTTTCCATCAAACACCATTCAATATATATTTCAACACAAACTCTCCAACTAATATATCAATGAAACAAGAGATTACTAATACTACTCTACTAGAACTAACATCTCTGAATAAGAGATGCCTGAAAAACAGGAGCTAAAAAGATTTGCACCAGCTAGGAGAAAAACTAAGAATACCAGCATGGAAGAAAACTAGTATTCATATGAAAAGGCAGAGCGTGTCTCTCACCCACACAAGAATGTTGGGTTCAAACTATATTTATTGCAGCAAGGAAAACAAAACAAAACAAAAAACAAACAGACGCTCCAAGTAAAGTGCATATGATATGACCGAATAAAAATTTAGTTTCACTAGAAGTGACATGAAAAATTGTTGATGAAGAACGGGATGCCTTTGGCATATGATGTCTACGCACGCTTCTGTTCTTTTAGACAGTGTTGGGCCTCCAAGTGTAGAGGTTTGTAGAATAGCAGCAAGTTTCCCTTAAGTGGATCACCCAAGGTTTATCGAACTCAGGGAGGTAGAGGTCAAAGATATCCCTCTCATGCAACCCTGCAATTAAGTTACAAGAAGTCTCTTGTGTCCCCAACACACCCAATATACTTTTCAGGTATATAGGTGCACTAGTTTGGCGAAGAGATAGTGAAATGCGAGTAATATGGATGGTTATAAGTAATAATAGCAATCTAAAATAAATATAGCAGCAAGCAAACATGTAGCAGAACAGGCGGAAAACGGTGTTTCATTGCTTGGAAACAAGGCCTAGGGATCGTACTTTCACTAGTGGACACTCTCAACAATGATCACATAATTGAATAACTAAATATCTTCTCTTCACTATGCTACTATTTACCCTCTCCGGTTTGATAACGAACACTAATCATTGCGTAGGGCTACAAAATTCATTCCTTAAAGTAAGCATTCCCATGTCTAGTTAACCCCACGCTGTCACTATGAGCGCCCTAGAAGGTACTAGACAAACACAACAATTCATAGAGGAGACACACACGATGTGCACACTGTCACCTTCACACCGCGGGACAAGGTGACTCCAAAGTTCATATTAATAAAACACTTGAGTAGCACAAGATGAAGAGTAACATCTACTCATTCGACCAGATTACAAAGCTCACGATCACATATAGATCACACCATGGGAGAGAGAGATGAAACACATAGCTAACGGTAGAGCCCTCAGCCTCAAAGGAGAACTACTCCATCCTCATCATAGAGACAACAACAGCGATGGAGATGGCGGTGGAGTCGATGGAGATGGTTCTGGGGGCACTTCCCCGTCCCGGCAGGGTGCCAGAACAAAGATCTGTCCCCCGAAACATGGTTTGACGATGACGGCGGCTGCGGAGGGTTTCATGGAATTTCGCCGATTCTCCTAGGGTTTATGCATCGGGGAGCATATATGGGCGAAAGGGCGATGCCGGGGGGGTGGCGAGGGCGCCAACACCACCAGGTGGCGCGGTCAGGGGGACCCGCGCCACCCAATGGTGTGGCCACCCTGTGGCCCCCCTCCGGGGCTCTTCGGGACTTCTGGATGCTTCCGGGGAAACTGAGGAAAGCCTGAAGGAGCGAGAACGCATCAAAGTCTCGTGTATCGCCTGGGTCAGAGCAAAGGAGGACGTACACCAAAGCCGCCACTCGCCGAAGAAGCTCGCAAGAATTTGGAAGTACGTAAGAAAGCGGCGGATGAGTCAAGCGCGCGCCGTGCGGCCCTCTCTCACACTCGCTCGGTGGGAAACAATCCCTCGAAAAAGAGATACGTCTCGAAGACCACCGCCATGGATCGCGAATCCCTCAGCGGAATCAGCAAGACACTCGAGACATCCCTCATGCACGTCGACGACGACGACAACGTGCACCCGACGACTCCCGCCGCCGCAGTCTTGGAAGGAGCCACATACCTACAGGCGAACTAACCGGCGAGAATGACCCCCGCGCAGAGCAATATCGACAAGTCCAGTACGGGGTAGGCATGGCAGCCACAAAAATCGCCGCCCAAGCTCGCAGGCACGCGACAGCGCAGGAAACTGAAAAGACCCCTCAGAAGGACAAGGAAACACCCCGCCGACGCGGGAGCACGTCGCCTCCAAGGAAGGAATCACCTCGTCACGCCCGAGGGAAAGAAGCCCGGCACCATGGCGATAGTCCGAGTAGCAGCGGCGATAGCTCGAGAGATCGTGATCGGAGTCCACGACGTCACAGCAGTCGCTCGCGACATCGTAGCAGGGAGCCGCGGAAGGAGGATAATCGCGACCGGCCTGAGTACGACGCGCGAAACGATATCACACAGAACAAAATCAACTGGGCCCGAGCAATCAGGAACCGCGCACGATAACAATCCGCATCTTCCGACGAGGAGGCCTGCGGCGCATTGTGCTTCACCCGCGACATCCGCGAGGCACCGATGCCCAAAAGGTTCAGACTTACGACGGAAGTCCCGAAGTACGACGGGTCGCTAGAGCCCAAGTCTTGGCTATCAGATTACGGCCATGCAGTACCTGAACCTACACCTCGTAGGCGCTGCTCGAAGCTGGCTCGAAGGAAGACCGCGGGCGTGCTACGGGTCATAGGACGATCTAACCTACGACTTCTGCAAAAACTTCCAAGTGACGTACAAAAGGCCCGCGTCTATAGAGAAGCTGCGGGCGTGCAAATAGAAGAGTGGCGAGTCTACTCGCGATTACATTCAGCGATGGACCACGCTCAAGAATACGGCGAGAAACATATCTGAAGAAGTTGCGGTCGAGGCTTTCACCAAAGGAGCTCACCGCGCCGCTTTCCGAGAAGAATTCGGACGAGCTGCCCCAAAACCATCGGCGAATTGATGGCAATAGCCGACAGATGGGCCAATGGTGAAGACTCAGTGCGCAACGAGAAAGCATCCTCACCCGCGCCTGAGGAAGATCACCATGGTCGAAGAAAGAAAAGGAGACACTACGACCACGAGGATCGGAAAGAACTGGTGGCAGCAGAATTCACCAAAAATCGCGATAACGGGCCGCGCGGAAATCACGAATGGAAGCCAAAACCAGATGACAAAACTCCCGAGGAAGACCTGGACGGTTACTGTACGCTACATCTATTCACACATAAGCTCACAGGGAAGACCAAGGCAACTCATCTCCTCAAGGACAACCAAAAATTTCTAGACATCCACGAGGCCTACACGAGGAAGAACAGAGCCGCAGTTAACCAGGGATACCCGCAACTCCCAGGAGGAGGACAGCCGCCACAACCCCTACCTCCACCAGGACATCAGAACGTGATATTGGCCACATTGCCAACGCCACCCGCCGCAAACCAGGGAAACAATGGGTACCCGAACCCTCAAGGACTACTCGGAATGATACAGAAGGTCTGCCCCTCCCAAAGGGTCCACAAGACAAACACACGCCAAGTGGTCATGGAAGTACAAAATCCACCGTGCAAATTAGAATACCTGAAGATGGCAGATCAATCGATAACTTTCTCCAAAGAAGACCATCCTCCTCGAGTATACCGACCAGGACACGCTGTGCTCATCATTCAGGCGCAAATAGGCAACAACGATCTTGCGCGAGTGTTCATGGACGGCGGCAGCGGAATAAACATCATTTACGTGGACACACTCCGCAAGATGAGCAAAAACCTGGACGGACTCGCAGAGTCAGAAACATCCTTCTACGGATAGTACCAGGAAAAGCAGTCCGACCACTCAGAACAATCAACCTAGAAGTAGTGCTCGGAAACCCGAGAAACTACAGGAGAGAGTTCCTCGACTTTGAGGTAGTCGACTCGCCCTCAAAGTACCACGCCATTCTTGGCTGAACAGCGTTCGCGAGATTCATGGCAGTACCACACTACGCAGACCTGAAGCTCAAACTCCCAGGGAAATACGGCACCATCACCATAGATGGCGACTTCCAAAAGTCAGATAAGTGCGATATTGAGTTCAATGAGATCGCGAAATCTTTCGGGATGCACGAGGAGCTAGAAGAATTGGCAAAGACCACGGACCACTCCGTGATGCCACTCACCAAAAAGAACGCTCCAGAACTCGAGTCCAGTGTAAACAGCGACACTCGAAAGCATCAAGTGCACCCGACAGAACCCGCGAAGACGGCGATGGTGGCCACCACCCTCTCGCCCGCATAGGAAGGCGCGCTAGTCGAACACCTCCGTGAGTACTGGGAAATCTTCGCCTAGCAGCCTTCAGATATGCCAGGGATACCCAGGGAGTTTGCCGAGCACTCACTCGAAGTATTCAAAGACGCCAAACCTATCAAGCAAATGACCCGCCGATTCTCCGAGCCTAAACAGAAGGCACTCGGAGAAGAGGTGAATAGACTACTCGCCGCAAAATTCATCAGAGAAATCAAAATATCCACCTGGTTAGCAGACCCGATGTTGGTCCCAAAGAAAAACACTAACATCCTTCGCGTGTGCATCGACAACACGTTGTTGAACAAACACTGCCCCAAGGATAACTTCCCATTACCACGGATCGACCAGATCATGGACTCCACTGCAGGCTGCCAACGCCTCTCTTTCTTGGACGCCTACTCGGGCTATAATCAGATCAGGATGAAAAAGGAGGATGAGGAGAAGACATCATTCATTACACCTCACGGTGTCTACTGCTACACAACAATGCCCTTCGGGATAAAAAACGCAGGCGCAACATATCAGCGCTACATGCAAAAATGCCTCGCCAAGCTCATTGGCAAGAACGTACAAGTGTACGTTGACGACATCGTCATAAAAAACTCGAGTGGAGGATACACTCCTCGAGGACATCAGGGAAACATTCGATGCTCTCAACGCATACAGGATCAAGCTTAACCCGACAAAATGCGTCTTCGGTGTTCCTGCAGGACAACTTCTCGGGTATCCGGTGTCCACCCGAGGAATCGAAGCCAACCTGGAGAAAATTCAAACAATCCTAACAATGAAGGAGCCAACCAATCTTCGCGGCGTACAACAGCTCGCGGGAAGGGCTAGCCGCTCTAAGCCGATTCATCACAAGATTAGGCGAGCAGACACTGCCCTTCTATAAGTTGTTAAAGAAAACAGATAAGTTCGAGTGGACATCTGAAGCAAAAAAGGCGTTCATCGACCTAAAAAGAGAGCTGCAGAGCAGACGCGTATTGGCAACGCCAGAACAAAAGGAGCCCCTATACCTCTATTTAGCCGCAACAAACCAAGTCATCAGCACGGTTATTGTCGTCGAGCGGCCAGAGGAAGGCACGACGTACGGTGTCCTGCGGCCAATATATTACATCAGCGAGGTGCTTTCGCCGTGTAAGCAGCGATACCCTCACTATCAGAAGCTCGCGTACGGCGTAGTCCTCACAGCCCGAAAGCTCAAGCATTACTTCTAGGAACATACCGTCACGGTGCTAAACGACGCATCACTCGGTACCATCATGAACAACCCAATGGCATCCGGAAGAATCGCAAAATGGAGCATAGAGCTAGGCGCCTGGGACATCATTTATGCTGCGCGCAAATCTATAAAATCCCACGTCATCGTGAAATTCCTAAGCGAGTGAACGGAGCTGCAAACACCAGGACCCCCAGAGTACATGAGCAACTGGATCATGTATTTTGACGGTTCGAAAAGAAAACGAAGGAGCCGGAGCCAGAGTTGTTCTTATATCTCCCCGAGGCGACAAGCTGTAGTACGTCCTGCGACTGGACTTCCCTCCCGATGACCCAGCATCCAACAACGACGCGGAATAGGAGGCCCTCCTGCATGGCATGAAGATGGCAATCGGCTGCGGAGCCACTCGATTGATGATATACTGGGAATCAAATCTCATCCTGCAGCAGACGATGAAGGAGTGCGATGCTATCGCGGACAACATGGTCGCCTATCGTGACATGTACAACCTACTCGAAGGAAGTTACAAAGGGTGCGAACTGAAGCACATCGCATCAAGCAATGAGGAAGCAGACAAGATGGCCAACATGGGGTCAACAAACGCCCCCACCCACCAAGAATCTACTTGGAACGAATGATCTAGCGATCAGTCAAAGTCAGAAAGCCAGCAGGAACACCCGCATCAGTGGAAACAGATGCCAGCCCGCAAATTGCTAAGATCGAGCTCATCCACAATATTTCAAGGCAAGTTTTTCTGTTCGAGCCAGTCTGGACGCAGAAATATCTAGACTACTTGTCCAACAAACAGCTCCCAGTAGACATTTGCGAGGCCCGACAGATAGTACGTCGCAGCAAATCCTTCCGGGTAATCAACGGCGAGCTATATAAGCAAAGCATATCAGGAGTATTGCAGAGATGCATAGAACCCGAAGATGGAAAGGAATTGCTCCAAGACATACACCAAGGAGACTACGGACACCACGCCAGTTGGAGGGCAATCGTGGGAAAAGCTTTCAGGGCAGGATTCTACTGGCTCACAGCGGCCAGAGACGCCAAAGATCTAGTCGACAGATGCAATGCCTGTCAAAGGTTTGCGCCCATGCCACATGCCCCTGCCACAGAACTCCACATAATCCATGTCGCGTGGCCCTTCGCCCAATGGGGGCTAGATATGGTGGGACCGCTGCGCAAGTCAACACTCGGAGGATACACCCACCTGCTCGTGGCAGTCGACAAGTTCACAAAGTGGATAGAGGCCATGCCAGTCACCTCCGCGCACATCCAGTGCGCCGTGAGATTCCTCGACTCCATCGTGTGCAGATTCGGCGTACCGCACAACATCATCACGGACAACGGCATCAACTTCACAGCCAAGGAAACACATGCATTCTGCAAGGAAAAGGGAATCACCCTCAGCTTCGCCTCGGTAGCTCACCCGCAAACTAATGGCCAGGTCGAACGATCTAACGGATTAGTTTCGGCTGGCCTAAAGAAGCGGCTGTTAGATCGGTTGCACCCAGCAGCAGGGCACTGGGCCGAAGAACTACCATCAGTGCTATGGAGGCTACGAACAACACCAAATCGATCGACAGACTACACGCCATTTTTCATTGTATATGGAACTGAAGCCTTCCTACTTGAAGACGTCAAATTCAGTGCTCCACGAGTAGTTGCATACAGCGAAGAAACCTCAAACAAGGCACTCACGGAAAACATGGATGCACTGGACGAGATCAGGGACATCGCACTCGCAAGATCTGCAGTCTACCAGCAGTCGTTGCGCAACTACCACAGTCGCTGCATACGCCATAGATCTTTCGTGGTAGGAGACCTGGTGCTGCGGATCAAGCAAAAGGAGGGTCACAAGCTCGAGCCACCATGGGAAGGACCTTTCATCATACATGAAGTCATGCCAGGAGGCGCCTACCGCTTGAAGAACCCGAAGACCGGCGGCATCTACTCCAATCCGTGCAATGTAGCGCACCTCCGCAAGTTCTACCCCTAGGACTATTCTACTCGCAAGAAGTAAGGTTGTACCAGCCACTTTGTAGCTCGACCAAACACAAGGCTTCTCAGCCATATCAATAAAAACATGGTTTCTCAACCATAGCTATCGCATTTTTTGTTTCCTCTAAACAAGCTAAAACGATAGGTACACACCCCAAACACACCTAACTAGCATCATCACATACCTTCGAGTGATATAACTCGATAAAAATACAAGGTACAACAAGGTGCACACCTTATAAACACCTTAAAAATATCGAATGCAATATACAAGGTCACAAGGTTTACACCTTCAAACACCTTACAACAAAATTCAAGATATTTACATCTTAAACTTACACCTAACGGCGAGGAGCCGCATCCACAAGCAATTGATCAATCTCCTCAGCAGTCAGTCGAATAATCTGCTCGGCTGCAGGACGCACGGCCTCGTAGTGAGGAGAAAGATCCACCGTGGGACCCCTCAAGTCTGAAAGCCGCGCCACCGAGCTGAAGTTGACCTCAGGATGCCACAGTCGAACGAAGGCAAGGGCCACTTGAGATCCACTGGTAAGCTGTTGACGCACACATTCTCGAACTTCCCCCACCAGACGAAACATCCTAAGAAAACAACTCAAGCTATCCGGGACAACACCCAAAGGGTAAAATGCCTATTGGACAGAGGACAGAGCCTCACGACAATACTCATGATTATTTGCGCTTGGCTCGCCCGGTACTTCAGGGTAGCTAGGATAAAGCCTCGATTGCAGTCAGACCAGAACTCATTCGCATGAGGTTTCAAGCTACTCGACTCGTGAATGATGTGATTATCCACCCAGTGGGTTTCACAGACTCCGTCAGGTTCAACAACTACATGGACAACAAAGGCGTCAAAACAAAGAGAGGGACCAACGACAAGTACTCGGGGGATCGCAAACTTACATAGCATGTCCTTGGCAACAACCATCAGTTCTTCCATCACAAACTACTCGCGCTCCACCGCAAGTTTCTGCTTCGACCTCGCAACATCAGCCACACCTCGCAGAGCTTTCAACTTACGTTCGCCATCCATGACACGGTCACGGAGCGATGCAAATGTCCTGGCGGAGGTAACCAAGGGATTGACCTGCGAAGCATCTCCACTCAAGGACTCTGTGCTGGAAACCAACACCTGAAAAAGAACATAGAATATTTAGAGACAATACAAGACCCCACTCGAGAATAGACCACCCAAAAATGACGGGTGCTCGGGGGCTACTCCCATCGGGGGAATACAGAGTAAGGCGTAAATACAAAGCGCTGGCACTTTCAGAAATACTTCGATTACGCAAAATAAAGTACGGGAATACATCCCAAGATTCATTACATCAAGAGCACGAGAAAATAAAAAGCTATCCTAAGGAGCTGCAGAAGTAGTTCCACTCGCTGAAGGCTGTCCCTTGCGACTAGCACGGGAAAGTACCCCAGAGAGCATCTTCGCGAGCACTTCAGCACGTTCGCCAAAAGGACGGATCGCTACCTTTTTGCCCATCGAGTCGCGCGGAAGCTCCGAGTACACCTTGTCCAGGTCACCCGATACTCCATGCGCCAGAGAAAATTGGATCGTCGTCTTGGCCCCGCACTCAGTCTGCGCGAGCGAAAACTTGTCGAGGAGATCTTCGTCGCCCAGGAAGACCTGCAGGAGACATCCCAAGGTAGGAGGAACCGCCGCATCCATGAACAGGCGCTCGTGGAACTGCGTCAGCACTCGAGTGGCATCACTAACAAGGGAGCACATTCTGCTCGCATGCTCTTGGAGCTGGGCGCACGTGTCGGTAACGGCGTCCAGGCGCTAATATACGGGAAGCTCTAGCCCAACCCCAAGAGTATCTGTGACAAAGACAAAATAATCATCAGCAAAGAAGGGAAAATAAAGGCCACAATTGTAGAAGGAAAAACACAGCGTACCAGCGAGTTTCTGAGCCAAAGGGAGGATGGAGTCAACAAGATCGTTGTCGCGCTTCGCACCCGCCTCTTCCAGCTGCTTCAGGGTCGCCTGAGCTCCCGTGAGACTTCCTTCAAGATCGGCTGAGCACTTGCGGGTGGACTCCAACTCCTTTCGGGGGGATTCCAGCTCTGTCTCAAGAGTTTTCACTCGAGAGACAACTTCCGCTTTCTCAGCCTTCTCAGAAGGGCACGCCGAGCAGACCTCTCCCTTCTTCAGCTTGGTGAAGGCCGCGATTTTCCTCTCGAACTCAGCATTCGAGAGAATATCCTCGCAAACACGGCTGGGGTCTTGGGTGCCCTGGTCCTCCCACATGGCGGATTGCTTCTCCTGAAGGGGCTGGATCCTCCGACAAAGAAACACACCCGACAGGTGTATCCCATTCAATGGAGTTCCCGACTCCCTGTTACGGAAGTTTTCCACCTTCGCGAGTAAGGGAGCAACGATTTTACCTTCTTCGACGGTGAGCTTGTGCATCCAGGACCTCCGCCGCTTCAGAGTGGCGAATGGCTGGAACTCTGGAGCTCCATTCACGCTGGTGTCGGTGACGTAGAACCACTTCTTCCTCCACCCCTGCGCCGAGTCGACGAAGTACATCACCAGGTAGGGGATGTCTTTATTTGCCTGAATCCCGAAGGCTCCGGTGCGCAGCGGCTCTCCCTCCTTCTCGCCTGGCTGCGCCCTCTCCCGGAAGATCCGCACCTTGAAGATAGCCTTCCAGAGGCCCCAGTGCGGGCGGATCCCCAAGAAGCACTCACAAAGCACGATAAAGCACGATATGTGCTGAATCGCGTTTGGCGGGAGGTCATGCAACTGTATGTCATACACATACAGGAGACCGAGCATGAAAGGGTGGAGAGGGAGAGAAAGGCCACAGGAGACGTGCTCGGAGAAGAACACGCGCTCGTTGGCGAGGGGGTTGGGGACCTCCTCCTTCTTGGACAAGCGCACACGGTCCGCCGGGAGCAACCCCTCCCGCTGCATCTCGGTGATGCTTTCTCTGGTGGTGTTCGCGGCGCGCCAATCGCCAGTCTTCACGAGAGGCGGCACTGACGCACTCGCCACATCCTTCGAGGACGACGTGGCGATGCTGCGTTTCTTCCCTCCTGCCATTGGATCTCTCTTGTGCTTGCAGAGAAAGAGGTGTGCGCGAGGAGGAAGAAGGTGAACAAAGAGACGGGAGATTTACCCCTCTCCTAAGGGTCATTATTTATACACAGACTGAGCTGATCCAAGCCGTAGATCTAGCAACCTGGCGCCCATCGCGGCTGCCACGTGTGAAGCGGAAACGAAGCGGCAGCAAACAGTTACGCTAGAGATCGTGCGCATTTATGGCGCGTGGCCAACAGGAAAACCGGACACGACCTATCGTGTCCGGTCAAAAAGCTGACAATGTGGGCCCACGCGCCCTACTCCGCTTCGTCACATCCCATCGGGAGCAGCCAGAATGAACAAAGTGCACAATGACATCATTGCATACCTCATCAAGAAAGAAATTTCTTCGGATGAGTACCCTCACCAAGTTCGACTCGGTAAGACCTCCATGGCCCAGTCGCAACGATCACCTCACCAAGTTCTAGTCGGAGGTCTTGAAGTTGAGTAGGCCAGAACCGTGTTTTCCCTAGATGCAATTAATTGGCCCTGATCTCTCGGGAGAGCCAAGCGACTGAGCCACATCCTTCTGCGAAAACCGCCAACACAAGGCACATTTATCACTCAATGCTCGAGTACATAAGCGCGTCGCGCACAGGGTATACACCCTCAAGAAACAGGTGATTGAACGTTCAATTGAAGGAAATCAAAATAAACTTTGAGTGTCCACCCGACAGATTCTCAATCGAGTAAACACTCGGGGGCTACTGAAGTGGGGGAGAATCCTGGACCTATCGGGTGAGGCTACCCGGTCCAAGGCCCAAGACTCGAGCCCAGAGGGAGGTGTCACCTATAGTTCTAGAAGGCCCAACAGGAGCCCACCCGCAAAGACTTGCGGGTTAAGAAGGAAATTTGTAACCGACCTAAAACTAGGGTTTGTAACCCCCCCCCCCCCGGGACAGTTTGACACCTGGCCATCTTTATAAGGCCAGGAGAACCACCGGGGAGACGATCCAATCAACTTCTCACCACCAAAGCCTTGATCTCGAGACCATACTCTCGACTTGAGAACCCCCATTGTAACTGATCTACTCATAATACAGATCGAAAGAGCATGAGTAAGGGTTTTACCTCTACGAGGGCCCCGAACCTAGGTAAATCGTGCCCCCCTATTAGCCGACGATCGTCACCAGCGTCCATATGTTCTCTTGATCAAAACCCTAACGGATCATCCGAGGGACTTGTTGAGATGACTAATCGACAGGTGGTGCCTCGCGCCGGCAGTTCTAGTGGTGATGTCTGCGGGGTGGCGCCCCTCTTCCCCAGGCGAATCTGGCTTTTCGGCCATTCCATGTTCCAAGGTAGGAACTGGAGCAGCGTCAGGGTATTGGGGTCATCTTCTTCCTGGTAGGGTTGAATGTGAGGTAACAAGTCGTCGTAGCCCACCAGCACCCGAAGCACTCGAACTCTATATACTTCATCCCGCATCGGCCTATTATGGAACCTGCGGGTTGCTGGTTGAACGATCATATCCACAGCCACATCCTTCAACACGCCATCCACTGTGTGTAGGAGAGTGCATGGAACGTCGGCGTACTGCGGAATACATGCAGGGCGTCAGATATGCCAGTCTAAGGCAAAGGAAGATCGATGCTCCAACGCTTAACTATTTACCTGGTTGGCGATGGCGTCAAGATCCTCTAGTGGCGAGGGGCCAACGATGGCGGGTGTGCTAGTGATGACTGGCAAGGGACCGCCGGCGGCGGACGTGCAACTGATGAACGTGAGGTTGCTCGTTGGTGCACGCTCTTCATTTGGCGGAGGACAGCCAACTGTGGGTGCGCAACGGATGGTCAGGCTGCTATAGGCGGGCGGAGTCGCCATCTGCGCCGTGTTGTAGGCGGGCGGAGTCAACAGTGGATCCGCCACCATGGATTTGGCCGGTGAGACTCTGGACAAGACTCTTTAGTTTCCGCCCTGCATACTAGGCACCGGGCACGGCCCCACTCGACCTCCCTGATCCCATTGAGTCACCACCGAGTAGAGGGCAGGAAAAACGTTTCCCATGTGTTCTGCCAAAGCTTTATTGACAATATTCGGAATATCGTCAACTTTGGACTTGAGGTCTGCAATCTCGCGATCGCGGGATTCGTCACGTTGGATATCTTTGATGGTCCTCCTTCTATCCCTTCTCCCCTCCTTGGGCTCCTTCTAGTACTCTCTGAGCTTTGTCGTCTTTCCCAAGCCACAAACTCGGCCACCTGACGGCCTTTTGTGCTTATCCTTCCCCTGCGTCATGTTCACCGCCATGTTAAAATGGTCATCCCACGAGTCGTGCAGTGACGGCATGGATGCCGAGGTTCCACCACTATCGATTTATGCGTTCTGCACAAGTAGCATGAACCGTTTTAGAATTCCCACAGTACACTATGATGGAATCGACTTGATCGTCGAGAGCAAACTAATTAGGGTGGTGTATTTACTTACCAAGTTTTTATACAACTCCTTCGCCTTCTCATCATCGGTAGTATACTCATTAGCTACTGGGTCATATGTAAACCGGGCCTGGATGAAGTTTTTTGTCCGTGGCGAGTACTTTGCGAGGGGGTCAGGGGTGCCCTATGCTGCACGTGCGGCCTCCCCCTTCTCCCAATTGGGAATCGCCGCTCTGTAACCGCCACATCCCAGTTTGTGGGAACCTATGTTCAACCCCCGCAGCTTCTGCCCCTTTCACTTTGAACCTTGGCGGCATCAGTATCCCAAATTAGCTTGAAGTCCCGGAGTTCAGCTTCGGTGATGTTCGGCTCACTCGCTAAAACCTCCTCAAAGCTTTTTTGGGGGTCGAAGAGCGCAACCTTCACCCCGGTGTTTCCAGTTGGACAAGGCATTGTTCATCTTACCCATGGCGGCATTGTTGACTGGATTCCCCTCCAGACTGTCGTTATTGTACTTAAGCGGCTCTTCTGGCGGATGCGGGTACAAGTATTGTCTGTGCAGCTTTCTAGAGAGAACAACCCGATAATGGGTATTCTCTTTTTTCCTTAGATCATCGGTTGTGATCTTAACAGTCCCCCGGACCAGGCAACCAATTTGGTTTCCGAATCCTTTGACCACCGACTCGGGCACGATAGGATACCCTTTGGGATCCACTTCCATGAACGCTTCATGGTAGGTGCGGAGACAGTTTTTTTCCGTTTATCGTTGCCCTCTTCTTCTTGGCTTGGCTACCACCATCTGTCTGACCGCCGGCATCAGTGGTTTCATTCCCGCCGGCGGCGCCACTAGCTGTGGCGTCATCCTCGTCTCCACCGCTAGTGGCGGCGTTAACCCCGGCATCCGCTGTCGGATCGTATTACTCCTCTTCTTCCTCGGAGATTTGCCAGAACGGCTTAGAATCGCCGACCTCGTCATTCTGTGCCATGTTCTGAAGGAGGAAATTATTGGTTATTCTAAAGGCAACAAAAAATCGACATACTACTCGATCACTGGAAAACGGCTAAGTCCTAAATTCACCGAAAAATCCGGCATGACCTTTGCTAATTTTCTAACACTAGAGTGCCCGATTTTCGCCGAAACGGAAATTAATCAACATTTCGGCGAAAATGGGCAACTCATTTGAATTCCCTGCAAAGTTTTAAACGGCTCGATGGCCAGACAAATTTCCAAAAGTGGTACCAACACACTACAAACTACCATTTGAAACACCAAAATCTAGCTTTTATCTCACTGCCACCACTAGCGGTAGAGCAATAGAAGCAAAGCCCCAATTCACTGCCATCACACCAGCTCGAGCTGCACAGCTCAAGAACACAACAGGAGATAATTCTCCACAAATTGACCCACCATGAGGAATCTGCGGAAGGCATGGAGGAAGGACAACAACCCAGCAACACCAACCAACAATAGATACACAAGCTTACCAAACAATCACAGCATCAACACCCAACAGGATGAACTCTACACACCACTTAGCAATAAATTGCAAAGCTATGCACAGAGAATAGGATTGTGATTTTTCCTTCAGTCGGGCATAGTGTTTCTATACTAAAAACATCATAGGGAATTAAATACTAGCATAATATATGTTCCTATCTATATGAAAGTGCCTCAGAAGAACATCACAGGCTTGGCACCAGTAGCGGTAGAGCAATAGAACAAAGCCCCATTTCGCTGCCATCACGCCAGCTCGAGCTGCACAACTCAAGAACACAACAGGAGATAATTCTCCACAAATTGACCCACCATCAGGAATCTGTGAAAGGCATGGAGAAAGGACAACAACCCAGCAACACCAACCAGCAGTAGATCCACAAGTGTACCAAATAATCACAGCATCAAGACCCAACAGGATGAACTCTACACACCACTTAGCAATAAATTGCAAAGCTATGCACAGAGAATAGGGCTGTGATTTTTCCCTCAGCCTGGCATAGTGTTGCTATACTAAAAACGTCATAGGGAATTGAATAGTAGTATAATATATGTTCATATCTATATGAAAGTGCCTCAGAACAATATCACAGGCTTGGCCAAGGGAAACTAGTAAGCATATGTTCTTATAAAAGGGAAACCTGCCTCAAAACAACATCACTGGCCTTGGGTCAATTAAACATGCATAGATCTGTTCTTATCAGTTATAACATGCAATCACTTAATAGTAAAGCTTTTGGGCACCAAAACTATAGGATTTGGCACCTCAAACACAACTCATCCCATGTTTTCCATATCAAGAACTTAGATATTTACAGAAACACAAGAGGGGGGCATGGTGGCACATCCTCTCAGATTTGGTTCAAGCATAGTATTTCTCTTAGCAGTGCACTACTACTGCACAAGCAACTGCTAGGCCAAGAATTTCAAATGCACAATTTGAAGCAAAATTTTGCAAGTCCAAGAAATTGCTAGATCCATGGTTCAGCATGGATTTCGTAGAAGCAAATAATCTGATTTTTTTTTAAGAAAAACAGAAATTCCTCTCTACTTTACTGCAAAATGTATTAAATCACAAAAAGATTGGTTTGTGTTTAGGATTTAAACTGATAGATGGTAATCAGGTGATGACCTCCAGCCTCTTAAGAAACAGAGGCATCCTTGAGCAGTATAGGCACAATTTTACAACTTAGAAAAAACTAACTACCAAAATGCCAATCCCGCTTCAAAACAACTAGTTTTCATTTGTTCCCATACACAAACTGAGTCGCTACAACAAGTTGTTCTCTCACAAATAATAAATAAATAAATAAAACATCTATACATAGCCATGCCACAGCATGGATCTCACATAAGCAAACAATCTGAAACACTTTGTCAAGAAACACAGAAATTTCTCCCTGCTTTACTGAAGATCAAGACCAAAATAGAAGAAAGTTGCCAATGCAACTTTAGAAAAAACTTGCCACTTTAGACCAAAATAGAAGAAATTTCTCCCTGCTAAGGATTCTGGTCCTTGAGCAGCATCAGAATTTGCATAATTTCTGAAACTTAGAAAAAACTAACTGCCAATGCCACTCCTAAACAACCGGTTTCCATGTGCCCCCAGACACTACTAGCAACTGTTCTATCACAGATAAATAAATAAAACATCTATCGATGGCTCTGCATCTATGAATCAACCCAGCACTGCGAAGTCTGTCCGAAAGGTGCTAGTAGTGACAGAGCGAGGAGAAGGGGAGGGATTAGGGGATACCTTTCTTCGTATGAGGTGTTTATTGATGGAGACGGGGACGGAGTCGATGCAGGACGGGGACTGGGTCGATGCAGACTGGGACGGGGTAGATGTAGACTGGATCCTCCTCCTCCACGATCTCGATCACCTCCTCCTCCTAATGATGGCGGCGCGACTCCCCCTCCTCCTGGTGCTCCTCCTCCTAGGGCAGATGTGAGAGGGGTGGTGGGCTCTCGGCGTCTAGGGAGCTGGGCGGTGGGCGCTCGGTAGTGGCGGTGAGAGGCTAGGGCGCTGGGAGGTGGGCACGACGACGGCGGCTTTGGGAGGCGTGGTACACAACAGCGGTTGGGCTCTGGGAGGCGTGGTGCATGATTGAGAAGAGATTGGGGGAGAAGAAGAGAACGGCCTTTCTTTCCTATAGGCATAAGTAGCCATGGCGCACCAACATCTCGCGCGTCACGCCTAACCTAACTGTGGCGCACCAAAGCAAGGTGTGCCACGCCTATCTCTATCTGTACTCGCAATAGGTGTGGCGCACCACGCCTCGGTGCGTCACGCATAGCTTAACTGTGGCGCACCACGCCTCGGTGCGACACGCATATTTCTAGTATCTATTAAAAAGAGATGCGCGCGGTATTGTATCATAACTGCTTCCTTAGCCCAGTGGTTGGGACTGTGCTGTGCCCCAGCACCCGAGTTCGAATCCCCCACACCCATTTTTTTGAATAGTTTTGGAAAAAAAAATCAATATAAATTCATATAAATCAATATAAATTTCAAAATAAAATCTCAAATCATCTTTTGATTAATTTAAACATCATTAAATAATTTCAAATAACACAATATAAATTTCAAAAAAAAAAATCTTAAGTAATGTGTTGACTAATTTAAACACCATATCTTAGTGCA
Organism: Alopecurus myosuroides; assembly: GCA_028641055.1. Lineage (NCBI taxonomy): Eukaryota > Viridiplantae > Streptophyta > Magnoliopsida > Poales > Poaceae > Alopecurus > Alopecurus myosuroides. The sequence continues at coordinate 325,344,441 of CM054063.1, read as the reverse complement.
TACATATAAAATACATCATCATAAATTGTCATCACTTCCTTGAATTCATGCAAACACACGACACATCGTTGTTCTTAGAGCTAGCATTTCACAATTTCTTTCCCTTCTTTGTCGTGGTTGAGTAATTTAGCCCCGAAACACCGTGACTTCTTCTTTGGAATGGGCGACCTGTAGGTAGCGTTGTCTTGCTTCTTCTTGTTGTGTATTTTGTTCCATCGTCGTTGTCATCTTCCATTTTTGGGTCGCCGTACTGGTCAGAGTCTTGCTCGTTGGCTACTCCATCCATTCCGATGATACTTCTTTTGCCTCTCCGCACGACAACACGGCTAGGCCTTGTCGGGTCGTTAATGAAGAAGCAATGGTCCACTTGGTTAGCCAAGACCCATGGCTCATTTTTTGCGGTGACATTCGTGCCGGATTTGGATTCAGGTATAACCATGGTGGTGAAATATTGTCCTTCTTTCTTCACGCTTTTGGCCCATGTGACACGGAACATTGGCACCTTCTCTACGCAGTAGTCGAGTTCCCATATCTAGTCGATCCTACCATAGTATCTTTCCTTGACGTCACCTGTTAATGATTCCATTGTTACCCCCGAGTTCTGGTATTCGCAATTCCGGTCCTTATTTGCCGTGTAGAATGTGTAACCATTGATATCGTATGCCTGATAGGTCATGAGGTTATGTGCAGGGCCTTGTCACAATGTGAGTATGATTTTTTCTTCTTCAGAATAAGGCGTCTCCGAGGGATCGGCCATAATCTTCTCCATAACCACTCTGTGAAATGGATGTTGTGCTCTCTGATTATTTCTGCTTCGGTCCTCTGTTGTCCCCGGTCACTGTAATACTTCACGATTAACATTTTGTGCTCTTCAAACCAAGGATCGACCACTGTTAGGTGTTGTAGCGCGACTAGGTTTTCTCTTTCAAAGTCGTTGCGTCGGCCCTGAAAGTCGACATTCATTTCGCGCTGGCCCTCGCGGTGTCCCCATCCAGCGAGCATGCCAAAGTGCATGTTTACAGGCAGACCAGGGTTCTCATCTTTGTCTAGAAAATTCGTGCAGAAAGAGATGCACTCTTCTGTCAAAAAGCCCTTGGCATTGCTTGCATCTGGACGGTCCCTGTTGCGGACGTATCCTTTGATGGAACCATTCATCCTTTCAAACGCCATCATGGAGTGTAAAAACGGCGGCCCGAGCTGGATGATATCATCCACAACATGGACAAGGAGATGCACCATAACATCGAAGAACGCGGGCGGGAAGTATATCTCAAGCTCGCATAGTATCACCAAGACCTCTTACTGTAGCCTTGCGAATTTCTTCACGCCAAGCGACTTCCGAGAGATGACGTCAAAAAAGTTGCAGAGTCCAAACAACGTTTCGCGGACGTGCTCATCCATTATCCCTCGAATTGCAGCTGGAAGTATCTGCGTCATCATCACGTGACAGTCGTGAGACTTCATCCCGCTGAACTTCCGCTTTGCTACGTCTAGGTATCTGCTTATCTTCCCCGCATAACTGTATGGAAATTTGACTCCTAGGAGGCACTTGAAGAATTGGTCGATCTCCTTCTCGCTTAGCGTGAAGCACGAAGGGGGGTAGTAATATTCCGTCTTCTTGGCCTTTTTGCACTTACAGCGACCTTCCGTCCCATCTAACACATCATCATCATCGTCATCATCATCCGGGTTTCCTCCGTGGAGCTCGCCCCTGATTTCCAAAAATCTCAAATCGTTCCTTGCTTTCGGCCCATCTTTGGTCCTCTCCGGCATGTTGAGAAGGGTGCCAAGCAGACTATCGCACATGTTTTTCGTGATATGCATGAGTTCAAGGCAGTGAGGCGTGCGGCGAATCTTCCAGTACCCCAGGCCCCAGAGAACAGACCATGTTTTCCACACACCCTCCAACGGCGCTGGCGCCTTTCGCTTCATTCCCGGCGCAGGGCACTCTTTCCAGTTCTTCAATAGCTCGTCGATTTCCACGCCGCTCCTTTGACGTGGAGCTCTTCGCATCTCAACTTCATTGTTGAACATATCTTTGTGTTTTCTCCACTGGTCATCCTTGTGAAGCCACCTTCGATGCCCCAAGAACACGATTTTTTGAAGACACGGGGTTTCTCTCTAGCTGGAGATACGTAGTGTCATCCATGCGCCTAACACATGCACAGAATCCGTGCGTCACCTACCCCACGACATATCCATAACCGAGGTAGTCATGCACTTTCGTGATGAGCGCGGATCTCATTGGGAAAAACGCTTCTCCATAGGTGTCCCACGTATTAGCTGGCTCATCCCATAACGTGGCTAGCTCCTCTTCCAACAACTGGACATACAGATTGATATTGTTACCTGGTTGTTTCGGCCCTTGAATAAGCATACTCATCTGTATGTACTTCCTCTTCAAGCACAACCAGGGGGTAGGTTGTATATACATACAAACATGGGCCAGGTGCTATGGGTGCTGCTCTAGTTGCCAAAAGGATTTCGTCCATCCGTACTCATGCACAACCTGATGTTCCTTGGATCGTCACCAAATTCGAGGAATTCGATGTCCAGCGCCTTCAACTGGCTAGCATCTGAGGTGTGTGTCAGCATCGTGTCATCTTTCTCCGGATCAATTCCATAATCCTCTTCTGGCTTCTTCCTTTCCGCGTGCCATCGCATGAGCTTCGCCTGCGTGGGGTCTGCGAAATACCTCTCCAGACGGGGAGTTATCGGAAAGTACCACGCCACTTTTCAAGGATAGGCCTTCTTCCCTGGCTTGTATCGATTTGCGTCGAACACCGGGCATATGGTTCTCTCCGCTTCCATGCCCCGATAGATGATGCAGTCATTAATACAAGCATGGTATTTCACGTGAGGTAAATCCAGAGGGCACACGACTTTCTTGGCCTCCTCGATGCTCGTTGGACACTTGTTCTCCGTGGGAAGACGGCCGTGCCAGAATGCCATGTTTTCATCATAGCTTGCATCAGTCCATCTATGGTTTGTCTTCATCTCGACGGTCCTAAGCGTTACGTTCAAACGGGTATCCTCGCTCGTGCATCCTTCATACAATGGAGTAACCGCGTCTATCTCCAGTTGTGACAGCCTCAATTTCTCTCTAGCAGCAGCTCTGGTGTTGGTAGTCTCCTTCAGAAGCAAAGCTTGAACATGACGGTCCCACACCCAGTCCAACGAGGATGTCCCGTCTGCTCCGACATCTTCATCATGATGTCCTTCGTCTTGATCATGATAATTTCCTTCATCTTGATCATGATGTCCTTCGTCATGTCCGGGAGACTCTTCATCTTCTCGCCCGCCATCGCCGTTATTATCCTGATCATGATGTTCTTCCTCATATCCGGCTGTCCCATTAGTGTCGTGTTCATCTTCTTCATCACTTGTCGGGTAAGGAGTGTAGCCATCCATGAAACCACGACGGATAAGGTGCGACTCCAAGTCACCTCAATCGTATCTGATCAAGCGTTGCAGTTTGCATCTTCGACAAGGACAGCTTATCTCCGTCATGTTAATTCGAAACATTTCGGCCGTCGCATGTTTCATAAATCTAGCCACGATGCCTATGCTTATATGCATGGTTGCATGCATAGTAAAAAAAGATCAAAGGACAATTTAATTAGAATCAAATTACGCACTATATGGATGATGCATGCATGGTCGTCGCGGGAAAAAATCGGCATTACCTTTGCTAAAAATAGGACATTCTCAGAGTGCATAGTTGCCAAAATGGAAATGAATCAACATTTTGGCAACATATGGCAACTCATTTTTAAGACATTCACAATTTTCATCAAAGATACGCAACACAATTTCGCATGTCTATATGCAACCATATGAATCTTCTGTGACGAGGTACCGATCGATGAGAGCGAGAGAGAGACACATACATACAACATATTCACACACACACACACACACACACACACACACACACACACACACACACACACATATATATATATATATATATATATATATATATATATATATATATATATATATATATATATACATGCAACCATATATATAAATATCCCTCCAACAACTGACCAACTATAGATTTTGCCGACACGAGACCGAGAGAGTGTGTGGCTATAGGGAGTGAAAAGATGGAAGAGAAAGTTGTAAAATGAGATGGGGTGGAGAGAGGAGTGTTTACTATAGATTATCCACATATATATATCAAATAAAATAGGTTAAACAATCTTAAAATGTTAGGAAAATGGGCGAAATGGTGTTGTGAGGAGGTGGGGACGACCAGATCTAAAATGGGGTGGAGAGGTGGGGGAATGGGAGGTGGTCCAAATCACTTAAAGGGCTCCTAGACTTAGTCGTGACGCACTGTGCTGTTGGTGCGTCACGGCTATTTCAAATAGGCGTGACGCACATGGGTCCTATTTGAAATACCCGTGACGCACCAACATCCCGGTGCGTCACAGCTATGTCTGGGAGCCTCGCCACCCCGGGCCCACTCATAGGCGTGGCGCACGTCCAGTTTGGTGCGCCATGGCTAAGGGGATAGGGGTGACGCAACGGAATGTGGTGCGCCACGGCTATTAGGCGTGACGCACCAAAATGGAGGTGCGCCACGCCTATTGTTTCTCCTATAGCTTTTTTCCTAGTAGTGAGCCACTCATCCTCCCATAATTTCCCACTTGGAAAATTCTAAGGTTTTTGTTTAATAAATAAATAAAACATTTTTATTTCTTTATTTCAGCATTTGTTAATTCTATTAACAAATATTTGCATATAGAACCTCGAATCATTTGTTAATTCCATTAACAACCATTTGACAAAAACCCCTTGAACTATTTCAATTTTCCCCGAAACAATTTCGGTGTTGTCCAAAACATTCTTCGATATTCCGTATCCTCTCAAATGCTTCATCAAACCTTAAGTGTGTCACCCTACGGTTCGCGAATAACATAGACATGATCGAGACACCTCTCCGATCAATAATCAACAGCGGGATCTAGAGATCCATGATGACTCCTATATATTCAACGATGACTCTCGTGATCGTGTGAACCATCAACGTCGTAACTATTCCCTTTGTCTCGCGATATTTTACTTGTCCGAGATCCGATCATTGGTATCAACCATACCTAGTTTGATCTCGTTACCGACATGTACTCTTTTACTCGTTCCGTGATATGACATCCTTGTGACCTAGTCACGTGCTTGCAAGCGGTGTCGACGTGATATCACCGAGAGGGCCCAGAGTATAACTCTCCGTCATTTGGATGGACAAATCCCACTCTTGATCCATGAGCCTCAACTAACACTTTCCGAATACCCAACGGTACCTTTATAGACACCCTGTTATAGAGTGACGTTTGATGTCATCAAAGCACCCTTCCGGTATTAGTGATTGACATGATCTCACGGTCTAAGGAATGAGGCTACTTCGTATGTAAGACATAACAACATAAACTAAATGACTTGGTCGTGTTGTTATACCTAGTTTGGTTTTATGTTCATCACATCATTCTTCTAATGACATGACCCAGTTATTAACAACATCCAATGTTCATGATCAGGAAACATTGATCATCGGTTAATCAACGAGCTAGTTAAAAAAGAGGCTTTACTAGAAACGGCTGTTTGTTTATTAAACACACATGTATCAACTTTTCCGGTTAATACAATTCTAGCATGAGAAATAAACATTTATCATAAACAAGGAATAAGATAATAACCACTTTATTATTTCCTCTCGGGCATATTCCCTTCAAACTTCATTAAAAATAATAATTTGAACAACAATGCTTATAGGAATCATTTTAGTAGCAATAATTATAGGCCATATCCTCCCAATAATAATAATGGGCATGCCAATTCTTATGGTAATTCTAACAACAACAATAAAAGTGTACCCTCTGATCTTGAAAACATGCTTAAGAATTTTATTAGTACACAAACTGCTTTTAATAAATCTTTTGAGGAAAAGTTTGGCATAATTGATGTTCTTGCTTCTAAAGTTGATAGCCTTGCTCTTGATGTTGATTTTCTGAAACTAAATGTTATGCCTCAGGATGTTAAAGAATGCAAAACTTTGAATGCCATTCAAATTTGAATAGATGACAATGTTAGGATGTTAGCTGAATTGCATGCTAGATGGAAAAGACAAGATGAAATAGCTAGAAAGAATAATATAGCTAATGTTTGCACCATTACCACCACTAGTAAAACTAAATCTTCTCATTCTATTAAACCTTCTACTATCAATGATAAAGTAATTGGTGTTGGCAATAGTCCCACTTCTGTTGTTAAAAGTTCAAAACTGCCTGAAACTGCTAAAAATGTTCCTGATAAAGGTGCAGAAATTTTTAGAAACATGGGAGACAATGGCCCCATTAAATTTGATAAAAATGACCTTGACTTTTATTATTGCAACATAACTGAAGTGATTAAATTCCTACAAAAGCTTGCTAGTTGTCCTAATGCTAGTGCTATGAATATGGCTTTCACAAAACATATTACAAATGCTCTCATACAAATTAGAGAAGATGAATTAAGATGTGAAGCCTCTATCCCTAGGAAGCTAGATGACGGTTGGGAACCCATAATTAAAATTAAAGTGAATGATTTTGATTATAATGCTCTATGTGATCTTGGTGCTAGTATCTATGTTATGCCTAAAAAACTTTATGATATGCTTGATTTTCCACCTTTGGAGCATTGTTATTTGGATATTCGTCTTATTGATAATTTTAGAAAGAAACCTTTGTGGAGAGTTCATGATGTTCTTATTATGGTTAATAATAATATTGTCACCGTTGATTTTATTGTTATGAATATTCAATGCAATGCTTCTTGTCCAATTGTTTTGGGATGACCTTTTCTTAGAACTGTTGGTGTTGTTATTGATATGTAACACTTTCCTAGAAAGAGAATAAAGTTTCTTTTTGATTCTATAATTCGAACAAATTACAATTTAGATGCTTCTTCACTTGAAAACACTTGATTCCATTTTTCTGGGCCTAGCTAAAAGGCGTTAAAGAAAAGCACTTCATGGGAGATAACCCATGGTTTTATTTTGGCTTTGTTTTTCTCTGTTTTCTTTGAGTAAAGGGGTTGTATAATTCTATAGAAACTCCTTTGTATATTTACTTTTATGTATTAGTTGTGTCAAGTAACATTTCTAGCCAAAGTTGGAGTTAGTTTTGGATTTCTACGTAGAAAACAGATATCTGCTGTCCACCGTAAATAATTGTATAAATTATAGAAAGATCAAAATGACCTTTAACTTTCTATGCTTATTCCTCAGATAATTCCGAAACTTTTTCGTTCTTTATGCTTTTCGAGCTGAGCAACTTAAGTGCCCCGAAACAATTCGTCTTTATAGACTGTACTAGTTTTGGGAGATTCTGCCATTTTTCTTGCATTTGCTCTTTTACTATGTCAAGAGGATTTCTTTGCTTCTGTAACACCCCAATTTTTGATACATTAGGGTGTGTGGTGTGTGTTCATCTCATACATGCATGAAACAAATATTTGAAACCAATTTAAACCAATTTAAATTGTGAATTTAAATGGTTTCAGAAAATCCCCCAAAAAGTACTCAATTTGGTTTCCAAAATTGTGTTCTGAAAAATAATTCAAATACACCAACCAAAAACATGGTGAGTTTGCAAATTTTACAAGCTTTCCAAGTAATATTTTTGCTAATTTTTATTGTTGCAAAAAGGACCCCAATCTTTCAAATCCCTTCCCTTTTGAAACAGCAGAAGGGCCTCCTTGTAATTTCTCCTAAAGCCAGGGGGTTTTTGTAAGAGTGCTTGTCTTCTTCGTTGAGACACAGGAAGCAGCTGCGTGGCTGCCATTGACGCCGCCTTTGCCACGTGCTTTCCCATCGACAGCGCCCGGATAAGCACACTAGCAGAGCACCCGACCTCCTCTGTTGCCTCCCTCAGTCCTCTACTCCCTCGTGTTCTCTGTATTTCTGCCGGGAGAGAACGAACCCTAGCTACTGTCCGACCGGCCGCCGGCCATCGCCGCCGTTACGGGCCCTCCCCCGTTGATTCGAGTCCACGAGGAGCTCCGCCATGATCTACTCTTCTTCCTGTACAAGTATCGCTTGAGGGGAGGGGCAGGGTCGCCGGAATCGGCGCCGTCTTCCTCGCCTCCGGCCGGGAGCAGCCGAGCTCGTCGCCGTCAATCGAGACCCCCTCCGGCCTCCCCGAGCATACCAGCACAACCGCGGTGAGCTCCTGAGCACGTAGGTTCTCCCGCCTTCCCTCCTCCCCCTCTGTATCATCTTCCTCCTCGGAAGCCACCGCCGGCCGCCACGCATCCTCGTCGCCGGTGAGGATTCCGGCGAGCAAACGGTCACCCGCCACCACCCCTAGCTCCCACTCGATCTCCTCTCCATCGTGGTATAGTTTGATTTTGAAATCCCGCACAAATTCGGCCGAATTTCATCTCGGATGTGAGGAACCAGAGCAGGTGACATCACTGCTGCGTCACAGTGACGTCATATATCCCTGTGTTTAATATTTACAGAAAATGATAAATTTTGATAATTGAATAACTCTTAAAATATTATTCAGAAAAATGTAAATAATATATGGTTATGTTCAGAAAATTAAACTCTACCCAACTATGCCATTTCCATAAATGTTTGACCAAGTTGGAAAATGAGTATTATTTAATGCTGTTTAATCATTTAAAATAGAAAAATAAGTTTTTATTCACTAAATTTAGAAAATTAAAAGTTATATACCAAATTGCTCAAAATGACAAATGCAACCTGTTTATGATGTTTTCAAACCAATTTGAGCAACCAAAATTGTACTCACTTTCAGAATCGCCCGAAACCCCCTCCGGGGTCTATTTTCGGGGTAATTTCAGTAAAATTGCTTAACCAACATCCAAACCCTAGCAACCCATCGAACATGTTTAGGGCTTTAATTTATTGCATTAACTTGCTCATGCATACATATTGCGCATTGCATCGATACCATGTGTTGATTGTTATTTCTCTTTCGGTGTTGTTTTCCCCCTCTGTAGAACGTGACTCCGAAGTGAAGGCCAACAATCCAATGGTGAATACTTGATCCTAACCGACAAGTCAAGCACTTATTCCTGAAGACTTTATCTGGTTTTCTTATAACCAAGGCAAGCATAACCTCTTATCTGCTCATATATGGTTTCAAAGTGTTTTGAATCTCGTACTTTGCATTCGGTTCCAAACTATTTGATGTCAGTAGATAGAGTTCCCCTATATACTGCATAACCTAGATATCCTGATCCACTGCTCCTAGCAGCTATAGGTTTGTTTGTCCGCGCTCCGCTAAACCCTGTGAGTCTTTCTTAGCCATGCTTAGTTGTGATCTGATCCATCCGGTTGATGAATCTGGTCAATACGTGAATCTACTTTGTCAGGTTGTTGTAATTTATATTATCTTTGATAACTTGACTAAATACTGGCATGAATGTGAGGCCACAATGGGTTGTGGCGTTTTGTCCTGTTCATGCCCCTAGGAGCGAGTTCTCGCCTTCGAAGCCAAGACTGAGCGTGCAACCACACGAGCGAGCCAATGAACCTCGCCTGACTAACTAAGTTGTTTAGCCACATCCATGAGTCACGTAGTTTGATCTTTCCATCTGCGTGTGAGTCAGAAAACGATTTGGAGAAAACCTAGGGCATGACCGGGACAAGTGATGGACGTACACGGATCTTGATCCCGACTCACAGAACAGGTGCCGTCAGGAGGTGGCCAACTCCCTGTTGACGGGGTGGCCCTGTTTGGGCTGACTCATGGATAGGGTTACGCAAGGTAAAGGTCGGAGCCAACCACCCTCTGCCGCGCTCCCAAGGAGCGTACATGTGGCGTTAAGAGTCGGATGGTACGTGTGGGTAAAGTGTACCCCCTGCAGGGATAAATCTCCTCGAGAAGCCGTGTCCACGGTTACGGACGACTTGGCAACGGATTCTGTGATCATAGATAACTTCAACGGAATGACTAAAACTTGTTAACCATGTCTGAAGGGTGCCTCCCCGGAGATGCCGGGAGGGGTGATCCTGGTAGCATGAGATAGTGTGGGAATGAGAAGGACTTGGTGGAATACAAGAAGAAGATGATCTCGGTAGTTGAGTAGCTTTCTCATCTGTTTTGAAAACATTCTATGAGACGTGCTATTCCTCCTCTATTTGGAAAACAAAGATTGCTTTACGCAAATCAGCCTTCATAAAACCCTTTTATGAAAGTAGCAGATATATAATAGGTTAATTAAGTCTTGTTGAGTACCTCCCGTACTCAGGTTTGCTTAATTTTGGTTCAGGTGGAGTTCGTCACTTCAGTGGTGGTTCAACGTGGACATCGACGAGTAGTTTGGGGTTCCCAGGTAGCAGCCTGGAATCTATGGGTTGGGACGTCGCCTTATGTTGCGGCCTCTTAGGCCTTTTTGGTTCTTGTTGATTAGCAACATAATTTGCCTTCCGTTGTCTGATGTAATGTTGGGTCGTGTGACCTCTGCTTGTAAGCTATACTCTAGTAACACCTGTTTAATACAATTTCATTGTCTAGAGTGTTGCTTTGATCGGTTGTTGGTTCGAGCTCATTGTTATACAGTTTTGGCTATGCCTGCATAGTTGTCGCAGTCGAGGGGTTGTGGAGCCGATGATCCATGTCCGAGCCCGCCTGTCGATTTGATCGGCCTGGGGCAAGGTAACCCCAGTAACCCTCGATTGTTGTTGCACTTTCTGGACACATAGCATCTCTGTATAGCTTTGGTCCCGTTTCCTTCAGTTTCATTCGATTCGTGGACGCTTTGATATGCATAGTTGGTTATGACTAGCATGGATACAAGGAGTAGTATACTGGGGATCCGGACTACGTGCCGATGAATCCAGTCTACCTGCCGTTGTTTGTTGCGGCCGGGGCTGGTAACCCTGAAGCCCTTGTGAGTCCATGGCTAGGAGCACATAACAGTATGTATATCTCTGGGTCCGGGGTCGTGACAGCTTCACAAAACATCAATGTCTGTAGCTAATTTTTAAAATTATCAATATCACTTGTGCCCATGCAGAATCTATGGATTTTTTATTGTTACACTAACCCTCTAATGTGAATTATTTTGAGTGTGGTGTGAAGGAAGTTTTCAAGCGTCAAGAGAAGAGGGTGATAAAATGTGATCAAGAAGAGTGAAAGGTCAAAGCTTAGGGATTCCCCCGTGGTTCATCCCAGCACATTCTAAGAAGACTCAAGCATTTAATCTTGGGGATGCCCAAGGCATCCCCTTCTTGATCAAAAAACTATCATGTCACTTCTAGTGTAACTATATTTTATGCGGTCACATCATATGAAATTTACTTGGAGCGTCTGTTTGTTATTCTTTTGTTTTCATTTATTTTCCTTTCTACAATAATATTATTGGAACCTAGCATTCTTTGTGTGGAAGAAAGACACGCTTCGCCTTTTCTTTTGAATACTCGTTATGCTCGTATTCTTAGTTTTTCGTCTAGTTGCTGCAAATTTCCTTTTCAGCTCCTCTTTTTCTTGCATCTCTTATTCAGAGCTGTTAGTTTTAGTAGAGTTAAGTTAGTACTCTCTTTTTTCATTGTTGTATCTCTTGGAGAGTTTTTGTTTAGTATAAAGTGGTTGGTGTTTGAAAGCAGTAGTACAGTTTTCGTGCTTATAACGATGCAAATAGAAGCTTGTATAGACTGTGGCTAGACTTTTTCACGTCATACTAGATGTTATTTTAATTCTAAAACCTAGTGGTTATTTTTGTAGCATTATTTGTCTCAAATAGTTGAGAGTTTTTATTGTGCAATTGAAAGAATCATGAGTTGTTGTTGTCATATTGAAGCATAAATTTGTGGTGTTCTCCTTTGAATGTTTTATTTGTTTGACTTGGTGCATGCTTACACCATGTTTATGACTTCAAATCATTCACTTGTAGCTTCTATGACTATTTAGTTTTTGAACTTGTAATACCTTTATGCTTTCATTAAAGATATTGTTGTCGCTATGCATGATTATGGCCATTATTTCTCTCTTGATTTGTCGCTCCCAGTCTTTTGCTAGCCTCCACCTGTACTGAGTATGAGCTCTACTCGTGCATCCAATTCCCAAAAACCAAATTTATCCAAATGATTCCACCATACCTACCTACATGTGGTATTTAACCGCCACTCCAAAGTAAATTGCTCATGTGTTACCTTTAAAACTTTCAAAATTACTCCAATTTTCTACTCCTGTTTTAGCTCATGAGGACGTAAGTAGAGAATATTTATCTCACTTGTTGATTGGACTTTCACACCCTGGACTAGTGGCTTCATACGCTTATCCAATTGATAGAAGAGCTGGCGGCGGGGTGCCCAGCCCGAAACTAATACAACAAATTATCTTCACTATTTTTGCCCTTGATTTATCAGTCAAAGCATAATTGTGTAAACAACAGAGAAAGTGGGATGACCTTCTACCCAGATGCGTCCTTCTATGGGAACCGCTCTTGTGAAGTCTAGTTTGCTTGTGACGTACTGTATTTTCTGTTTACCATTCATTGACAGAATCATACACCTCTCTAAAAAAATGTTTTCAATACCTCTGTTTAACAAAATAAAAAGCTCTAGCACATGAGTTGATCACTGATTCCCTCTACGAAAGGCCTTTCTTTTACTTTTATGTTGAATCTCCACCTTCTAACTTTATGCACAGTTGACAGAGCATAGTTGCCATTCTGAGTTTAATGTGCATTTGTCCTAGAAACATTATTAATTGATTCATGTTGTGTTATTATTTGCTCTCAATTTTTTTTTCTAGTCTTCCTCTTAAAGTTTGAAGGTGTCCTGGCATTTATGTTTTGCCCCACTCTTAAGGACATGCGAAATATCAGTTTGCTATGTTTTATATATGCTTGAAACAAACGTATAACTTTCGAGAGCTTTATTATTCATGATCTTTTATTTGTGTTACTTTTCATGATGCAAAGTGATTGCTATGTTTCATTGTTAAAATTATATCTATCATGCTTGTGTTTTAGTTCTATGATCTCAGCTATACTGATGATTCTAACTTTAGATGATCAAGTTTATGTTGGTAGCATGTCACCTCAGAAATTATTTGTTTTTATCGTTTAACTACTCGAAGACGAGTAGGAACTAAGCTTGGGGATGTTGATACGTCATAAACGTATCCTTAATTTCTTATGTTCTATGTTGTTTTCATGCCATTTGCTGCATGTTTTCCTTACACTTTGTATCATTTTATCGATTTCCTGGGACTAACCTATTGACAAGATGCCACAGAGCCAATTCATGTTTTCTGCTGTTTTTAGTAAAAGTTGTTCTGGAAATATTCTCGGAATTGGAAAATTCGAAGCCCGTAAGTCTTAGAATTCCCGAAGGTTCCACGGAGTCCCAAAGAGGCCCTGAGGGAGGCCACATGTGGGCCACACCATAAGGCGGCGCGCCCCCTGGCCGCGCCATGGTGTGGTGTGGGCCCATCGGGCGCCCACCGCCATCGCCCTTGCGTCTATTTATTCCCCCGATGCGTGAACCCTAAAGACGTACCACTTTTCCATGAAAAACACAAGAGGTCGCTGTCATTGTCAAACCGAGATCGGGAGGGTTCTGGAGTTCTCCTCGGAACCCTGCCGGGAGGGGAAATCATCACCAAAGGCTCTACACCACCATGCCCGCCTCGAGAGTGATGCGTGAGTAGTTCATCCTTGGACTACGGGTCCATATCAGTAGCTAGATGGTCGTTCTCTCCTCTTTATTCCTCATGTTGAAATCACATGAGCTTCCCTACATGATCGAGATCATATTATTGTAATGGTACATGTTGTGTTTGCTGGGATCAGATGATTATTGAATGCTATGTCTCTTGATTATCAATCTATCATGTTGTCTTCATGTATATGTTATTTATGATCTTGCATGCTCTCCGTTGTTAGTAGATGCTCTAGCCAAGTAGATACTAGTGACTTCAAGAGGGAGTATTTATGCTCGAAAGTGGGTGCATGCCTCCTTTGCATCTGTGCTTGAGTGACAGAAACGTGACGGATGGAGGATGTGTTGTTGGCATTAGGGAGAAAACAACGATGTTTATATTGTTTACATTACACACTTTTCTTACTGCGATTATCTGTTGCTTGCAACTTAATTCGCAAGGTGTATTCAGATGATATTCTGAGGGTGGATTATTAGTCATAGATGCAGTTGGATAACGGTCTATGTATCTTGTTGTAATGCCCTCATGAATCACATAGTAATCATCATGACATGCATGTTTCATTATCTGTCAATTGCCCAGCTGTAATTTGTTCACCACACTTGTTAGCTATCTTTTATGGAGAGACACCACTAGTGAACTGTGGACCCCGGTCTATTTTATCATACCTATAATACAACCACTACTTCCACTATTTTCACATTGTTACTTCTGTTTTCACATTGTTCTCAAATTGTTTTCCACATCATACATTTAACCTCTTTGTTATCAGCAAAACCAGTGAGATTGACAACTTCACTGTTACGTTGGGGCAAGGTGAATTTATTGTGTTGTGTAGGTTCCACGTTGCTGCTGAACCGGTAGTGCGCCCTAACACATCAACTCCACCAAGCTTCAGAAGTTGTTTGTCCTCCTACTAGTCGATTCAACCTTGGTTTCTATTCTGAGAGAAAACTTGATACTGCACTCTTCACACCTTGCGCTTGGGGTCTCCCAACGAGCATGTGTCTACACTCCATCAACCATATGGCATGAAAAAAAATTGAACATCAGAAATTATAGATACGTTTGAGACGTATCTCCTCCCCCATGCCATCAGAATGAAGAGATACTCCAACAACTTGGAGGTCAAGCCTACACACCCCGACGACCGAAGGAAGTGGTACCTTCCAGAGAACACCGTCCAGAACGGACGTGCCCTCCAGATGGACACGCCTTGGCGTAACGTTGCCGCTCTCGGTGCTAGGCTTGCCCATGCACCCACGGATCAGATCACGCTAGTCGCCCACATCGCCAAGGAGGTGGAGAAGCTCTCCGCGCAGGACGGGGAAGGAAGATAGGACGACAGCAAGGACTCCAACAACATTGAACCTAAAAAGAACACGCAAGCTTCCTTTCCAACAAAAAAACTCCATGATGCCAATATCGACAGCGCCCACACCAGTGACAAGACCGCCAACAACAGCACCAACACTAAACCAGGGGAAGCAGAGCCCAATGACAGCATCGGCGTCATGTTGGCGCTGAAGAAGATGTGGAAAAGGATGCCCAGGGAGGAGAACAAAGGCCAAAGTGATGGTGGTGCTGAACTTGACATTGAGGCTCATGTCAGTTTGGCGCTAAACCTGAAGACGTCCAGCAACGGCGAGGCCTAGGTACCTGCTGAGAAGAAGTCGATGATGGGCAAGCGTGCGAGCATGGCTGACATGACACTAAAGGGCAGTGATGCAAGGGTGTCGAGCAAGAAGAAGAACAAGGGGGAGGCTCTCATGAAAACAGAAAAGGAAGGTCGGTCAGAAACGACATGAACAAAGGAAGCAACCAGTCCCGGGGTTGCTGGTCAACTGACAGGCGCGAGTGTTAGCGCATGTCAGGAGCCATGATCGTCCTAGCCTAGAACTGCCGGGGCCTCGGGCAGCCCTGGACAGTTCACGAATTGCTGCTGCTTGTCTGCACCTACAGACCTAGAATAATTTTCATTAGTGAAACTAGGCAAGGAGATAAGAAAAGAAAAGAACTGAAAGTGAGGCTGGGCCACAAAAACTGCATCACGCAAGCTGGAAAAGGAAAGGGTGCTGGTATTGCCTTGTTTTGGGATGATGACATAGAAATAAAACTTCTTCCCGAGGGTTCTAGGTATTTTGATGTGTTGGTTCATGATGTCCCCAATGGCCGTAAGTTGCGGGGCAAGTTTGCGTATGGTGAACCTAAGAGTATTGTGAGGCACCACATGTGGACCACTTCGAGAAGGATCAAACCAAATTCCAATGAACCATGGATGATGATCGGTGACTTCAATGAAACTAAGTGGCAACATGAACACTTCTTAGAGTCTAAAAGATCAGAAAAGAGGATGGCTGACTTCAGAAAGCTCCTTGCACACTGTGATCTCTAAGATATCAACTTTGTCGGCCCACTGATACGTCCAAAACGTATCTCCTTTTCCGAACACTTTTCTTATTGTTTTCCTCCAAACTTGTATGTTTTGAATACAACTAACATGGACTAACGTTTTCTTCAACAAAATTACCTTGGTGTCTTGTTTTTATGCAGAAAATCAACTTTCGGGAAAGTGCCCAGAAAAGACTCCATTGGTGTTTTCACCTCGGAAGACCCCGGTAGCCAGAAGGGGGCAAGAAGAGGAGCCACAGGGTGGCCACACCCCCCTAGCGCGGGTCCCCCCTTGGTCGCGCCAGCCTAGGGTGTGGGCCCCCCAGAGCCCCCCCTCGGACTCCCCTTTCGACTACAAGTAGCCTCCATCCCTAAAACCCGAGGGGGTTCGTCATATTCCACAAAAACACAACACAGCACCGCCGCCATCCCGAACCTTGATTCGTGAATCAGAAGTTCCTGTTCTGGCACCCTGCCGGGACGGGGAAGTGGAGGAGATCATCACCATCGTCATCACCAACGCCTCTCCATCGACCATCCATGTTTCTCCCATCCATGTGTGAGTAATTCCCCGCTGTAGGCTGAAGGGGATGGTAGGGATTGGATGAGATCGTTCATTAAATAATGCTGTGATTGTTATGGCATAGTGCCTAGTATCTTCTATTACTGCTATTGACATTGTTGCAACTTGATAGGCTTAATGCTTGCCACTTTGGGCCCGAGTGTCATGATCTCAGATCTGAACATGTTATTGAATCACGATTATAATTATTGTTTCTTGATCATTGATACGTCTAAAATGTATCTCCTTTTCCGAATACTTTTCTTATTGTTTGCCTCTAAACTTGTCTGTTTTGAATATAACTAACACGGACTAACGCAGTTTTCAGCAGAATTACTTTGGTGTCTTGTTTTTATGCAGAAAAATCAACTTTCGGGAAATTGCCCAGAAAAGACCCAATTGATGTTTTCACCCCGGAAGACCACGGGAGCCAGAAGGGGGCTAGGAGAGGAGCCACAAGGTGGCCACATCCCCCTGGCGCGGGTCCCCCGTAGGCCGCGCCACCTAGGGGTGTGGGCCCCCAGAGCCCCCCTCGGACTCCCCTTTCGACTACAAGTAGCCTCCAACCCTAAAACCCGAGGGGGTTTATCATATTTCACAGAAACACAACAGAGCACCGTCGCCGTCCCGAACCTTGATTCGGGGATCAGAAGTTCCTGTTCTGGCGCCCTACCCGTACGGGAAGTGGAGTACATCATCGCCATCGTCATCACCAACGCCTCTCCATCGACCATCCATGTTTCCCCCATCCATGTGTGAGTAATTCCCCGATGTAGGCTGAAGGGGATGGTAGGGATTGGATGAGATTGTTCATGTAACAATGTCATGATTGTTAGGGGCATGGTGCCTAGTGTCCTCTATTAGTGCTATTGGCATTGTTGCAACTTGTTATGCTTAATACTTGCCACTTTGGGCCCGAGTGCCATGATCTCAGATCTGAATATGTTATTGAATCACGATGGTAATTATTGTTTCTTGATCATACCTGCAAGTTGTTTACACATACCGTTGTCCGGAACCCGAGGCCCCGAAGTGACAGAAATTGGGACAACCGGAGGGGATGGCTGCGATGTGAGGATCACATGTGTTCACGGAGTGTTAATGCTTTGCTCCGGCGTTCTATTAAGAGGAGAACCTTAATTACCAGTAGTTCCCTTGAGGCCCCGCTGAAAACGGGCTGGTAGGACAAAATATGTTGTGCAAGTTCTCATTGTGAGCACGTACGACTATTTACGGAACACATGCCTATGGTTACTTAGTGCTTGCATGCTTTATAATATTTATCTGCAATGCCCGTGACTTGATCATTATTTGAACCTTCTTATCCATGCAAGGCCCGTTCATCCATCCCTATGCCTAAAGTATTTAATCCCGTTGTTTACTTCAAACACTATTGCTGCTGTTTTCATTCCACTTCTGCTTTTATTTCACTACTGTTGCTACTATAAAACTGTTACTACTGATAAACCATTGCGAACAAAAGTACTTTCAGGTGTAGGTTAATTGACAACTCACTTGTTAAGGCTCACAAATATTATTTGGCTCCCCTTTTGTCGAATCAATAAATTTGGGTTTTACTTCCCTCGAAGACTGTTGCGATCCCCTATACTTGTGGGTCATCAAGACTATTTTCTGGCGCCGTTTCCAGGGAGCATAGCTTTATTTGCGAGCTCACCGGAGAGTATTATTATCTAACGCCATCATTCATCATGGGTAAGACTATTGATGGAAATTTTTCTAAATTACCTCCACTACAAGAAGAGGTACAACTCTGAACACCTCTGTTTCTCTTGATTCACCGTCTGTTATGAGTAAGCTGCTTACACCACCACATGATACACATGCTACTTCTGCTGAATCTGAAAATACTTCTGATACTTTTGATGATGCTCCTACTTTGCTTGATGAGAGTGGTTCTCTTGGTCCTTTCTTAGATGCTACTATTGCTAAAGCTAAAAATATTGCAAACACTGAAACTCCTGATAAAAATCCTGTTACTCCTGCTGTTTCACCTGAGCTTATAGAGAATCCTAGTGATGATTTAGATGATGCCTATGTTGATCTTAATGATGGTCTTATTGATGAAATATATACTATGAAAGATAATGATGCTGTTATGAGACTTATTGAAATTCGTGCGGTTAGATATAAATTATCTCCTGATACTAAGTTTGCCACTTCTCCCATTAATATTAGGGTCAAGGATTATGATTTATCTCTTGATTTATCTTATATATTTATTGTTGAGAAAGAACCTTTTTGTGGTACTGAATATGAAAGTGCTATGAAACATATGAATGAGCTCTCCTCTTTTAGTAGTTCATTCTCTAATGATCTTAAGAAACTTAGCTACTTTGTTGCTAAAATATTCCCTTTCTCATTAAAAGATGAAGCTAAAACTTGGTTTAACAATTTGTCTCCTAGATCTATTGGTAGTCCTATTGGCTTGGTTAATGCTTTCTTTCAGAAATATTTTCCTGGTAGTGCTCAACATGCTAATTTACAAAATATATTTAATTTTAAGCAATTCGAAGAAAAGAAATTGCATGTATCTTGGACAAGGTTCTATTCTTTAGTTAGGGCTACACCTGGGCATAAGCTATAAGATAATAAACTTCTTGATATATTCTATAATGTACTAACTGTTGAATCTAGAACATACCTGGATAGTTGTGTTGGTTGTGTTTTCAGGCAAAGAACTCCATAAGAAGCTGAGGAATTAATGGCTAAAATAAGCCAAAATCATGATGATTGGACTATGATTGAGCCTGAGCCGACGCCTACTCCAGTACCTACACCAACACCAACACCCAAGAAGAGGGGAATAATTGAATTAAATGATGAAGTGATGAGAGAAGCCAAGAAATCTCTTAAAGAGAGGGGTATTAAATCTGAAGATGTGAAGAATCTTCCACCTATAGAAGAATTATGTAAGCCAATCCCTCACTCGTCCACTATTCAGGTATACTCTCTCCAATATTTTTATAGTAAAGATATTCCCTATAACAAACCTCCTGATCAATGTTTAGATGAATTTCATAATTATATTATCAAGCAAGATAATTTTAATATGAGGGTGCAAAATCACCCAATGGAAAACTCTAGAGCTATTGATAATTTGCATGGTATTATAGAAAGAACCTCTAATGATGTTAAAATGCTTGTTAAACATTTCCAAATGGTTCAAACTCAAATTGATCAACTTGCTGAAGTGCAAAAATATTTGCTAGTTAATGCTTCTAAAGAAAAACATGCTTATGAAATAAGAACTAGAAGTGGTATTGCTACACAAGATACTTTATATCCCGAGGGACATCCTAAAAGAATTGAACAAGATTCTCAGCAAACTAATGATAAAGTTATTCATACTAAGAAGAAAAAGAAGAAGAAACATAAAACTGTTGTAGAATCCTCTGAACTTGTTAAAGATCCTAATAGTATATCTATCTCTGATGCTGAAACTGAAAGTGGTAATGAAAATAATGATGCTTCTGATAAAGAAGAACATGTAGCCGAACCTGAAAAGCAAACTAAAACCGCAAAGTATACTAAGGAAGATTTCATTGCTAATAAACATGGTAATGAGAGAGAACCTTGGGTACAAAAACCAATGTCTTTTCCTAATAAGAAACACAAATCTAAGGAAGAAGGTTCTATGAATGGATGAAACCTTTGTTCTTGCAAATTCCTTTAACTGATGCTATTAAATTGCCTCCTTATGCAAAATATATGAAATATATTGTCTCTAACAAAAGGAAGATTCCTAATGAGGAAATTTCCACTATGCTTGCTAATTACTCTTTTAATGGCAAGGTTCCTGAGAAGCTTGGAGATCCTGGTATACCTACTATTCCCTGTTCTATTAAAAATAATTATGTTAGAACTGCTTTGTGTGATTTGGGAGCTGGAGTTAGTGTGATGCCTTTTACTCTCTATAGAAGACTCCTCCTAGAAAAAATTATACCAACTGATATATATTTGCAAATGTCTGATAAGTATACTGCTATTCCTGTGGGTATATGTGAGGATGTTCATGTTCAAGTTGCTAATAATTGTTTGATATTAACTGACTTTGTTGTGTTGGAAATGTCTGAAGATGATAATATGTATATTATTCTTGGAAGACCTTTTCTTAATACTGCAGGGGCTGTTATTGATTGCAATCAAGGAAAAGTTACTTTTAATGTTAATGATAAAGAGCACACTGTTTATTTTCCCAAGAAGATTGATAGAAAATATGGTCTGAATTCCATTGAAAATATTCAGACCATCAAGATTACAGAATTTTATTGTCCTATTCCAAAGCCACCAAAAGAATATGAAATTATTATGATTGGGACTATGTCTATCAAGGTTGAGGTAACATGAGTATTTAGTGAGAAACAAAGTTTTGTTTTATATAAAATTATTTTGGTAGCAAGACTTGACCACCCTTGTTAACAAAATGATTTTAAATGAAGAGAGAAATGTTTTCACTATGTTTTCACCTTCCCCATTATGTTTTCACCATGTTTACTTCTGTTATCACATTATTACTTAAGTACAATCATGTTTTCCACCATCCGTATGCATGCTTTCCTGATGTTTTCACCCTGATTACTGAGGTTATGCATGTTTTCACCACCCATACTTTTGTTTTCACCACTACCACCTTAGTTTTCTTTGGATATTCTTTCATTAGTGTCATAGAACCTCTATAGTTCTGGTTTTGGGTTTGTTTTCCATGTTTTCACTTTCGTTTTCCCGGCTTTTATTAATTATTTAAATTCTGGAAATACCTCAAAAATAAAGTTTCTCGAAAAATTCCAGAAAAATTATGATAAATTTTTACGTCAAAAATCAGAAAGCCACCTTGGAGACCCCAAGGGGACCCACCAGAAAGGCACACCCTAGGGTGGCATGGCCAGCCCCCTGGTGGCGCCAGCACATGGTGTGGGGCCCCCTGGCCCTCCACTGCCCAAGTCCCTTATCTCACCTACCAAAGTGAAAACATTTCCTGGATCCCATGTTCTTGGTGTTCTTCCTCTGGATTTTGATCTCCTTCTTCAGCCCATCATTTGTGCTCATTTTTGGTGTGTTTGATTTCCGGTATGTGACTCCTCCGATGATCCAAGTAGAATTTTTTTTAGTGAAGTATTTCTTGTGTATTTTTCCACAGTAGGTGACAGCTTATGTGAGTTTGCATGCTTGATTTGAGTAGAAATAATATATTTTTGATGTATGTTTAGCTCTCATATAAGTTCCTATGGTAGTTTCCACCTTATAGTTGCTTGAAATCAATTTTTATGATGATTGTTGAAAAATTTCAGAGATGGATAGTTACAACTTTGGTGAGATATTTAGGAGTGATGCTCCTAGAAGGACAAGGCCATCATGCTCGTCTAATTCAACAAGGACATCTGATAATGAAGACGTTATTGCGTCAACTATTGCTGATGCGAAAGATGACGGTATCATTCACCCATCTAGCTTTCCTTTCCATACATTTTTAAGAAGTGCCGGTCTTTTAGATGACTTTCTTATGCTTATTGAGAGAGTTGGTCTCACCAACTTTATGGAGGATGAAAGCCATCAGTATGCCACGCTCACACAAGCTTTTGTTAAGAGTTTTAAATTTCAGAACACTCAATATGGTCCAACTATTGCATTCAAGTTATGTAGTACTCCTATGTATTTGTCCATGGTGAAATTTTGTACTATTATAGGTATCGACGCCACCGGTACGGCAAGCAGGATTCAAGATAGACCAGCAGACCTCCAGGGGATCTATCGAGAGATCACCAACGATGACGGTCGCTCATCCCAGCGTGGGAAGATAAGAAACATTCAACTTCCTGCTCTTAGATACTTTACTTACTATATTGGCACTAGTATCCTTGGTATGGAGAACACTACTAACGTTTCTAGTTACCACCTTGCTTTCATTGATGTTGCGCTGAACCGTAGCACGAAGTATAACCTTGGTGCACTTGTTGCACGCCGCCTTGCTGCTTTTGGGCCTATTTTTGGTGGCATTATTGCTACACGTGTAGCAGCTGCTTTGCATGTTTCCATTGATCTTAATGATGAAATAATTGCTCCACATAGGCTTAACCTTGCTGCCATGAAATCCCATCAGTTTGTCACTTCTAACTCTACTAATGAATGTTTAGTATATAGAGTTTTATATATGAATGGAGAGGAGCAAAAACTTACTTTGCCGCAACCTGTTTTGTTTAAGATTGACAGGTCACCATGGTCGCTCTCCAAGGAGCAGTTAGACGAGCATCTGAGCACCATGGAGTTTTACCGGCAGCAGGAGAGGCGAGACGCGCCTCCCGAGGACCATACCACACAGTATACTGGTGCATCCTCGAGCACATATCAGGAGGAGGCTTCCTCCTCGGCGTATTACAGGGTGGCACCTCTTGGGCTCCTTGGTGATTTATCTCCACTTAGGCCAAAAGCCTAAGCTTGGGGGGAGGTATACCGACATCACACTCATTTATATATCATGTTCGGCCGGTTCTTTGTATATCCATGTTTTCGTTTCTTTCTCTTGTTTCTCTTTGTTTTTATTGTTTTGTTCTTGTTTTCCAAAACATAAAAGACCAAAAATAATTCTGTTGTTTCTCTTTGTTTTCTTCTTTAGTTTCTCTATTTGGTTTGCTTTATCTTTTAGTTGTAGTTTAATATTCAAAAACCCAAAAATATTTTGTTTGGTTTGTTTGCTTGTTTGCTTACTTTTGTTCTTGTTTCATTTCAAAAACCCAAAAAGATTTTGCTTTGTTTGCTTGTTCTCTTTCTGTTAGTGCTTTAATTGAAAAACCCAAAAATATGTGTTGTTCTTCTTTGGTTTTGTAAAGTTTGTTGCAGAGTTCAATAGTCATTCGTGACTCTATTGGAGTTTGGTTTTCATTATATATATTATTCGAGCCACAAGTGAAGAGCAATAATGACGATCTATGACAATTCAAGTTGTGGTGATAGGCTGGTATGAACTCTATTTGATTTCATTTTTGTACATATATCCATCTATGTGAGCATGCTTAGTTCGTTCGTATAAGATATATGTGACTTAATGGCTGCATAATAGTTCGTGCTCTCTCATGTTTAGTTCCAATTTATTAATAGTAAATGACATGTCATATAAATATTTGTTCGCATTGTTCTATTCATAGAAGGACATGATCTTGTGGTAGCCTCCTCTGATTGTTTCATTTGAATTGACTTGGCACATGCTCACGCATGCTAAGACTGAAAACAAAACGTCCATAAGCCTCGATGATTTATTTTGCCTCAGAGTTCTAGTATCGATTTTATGCCTCAGTTAATTTTACTTTGTCGCAAACATGATTATGATAGTTGTTGCTCACTTCATTGTTGCTCCCTGTCTATTTGCTAGCCTTCACCTGTACTGAGTATGAGCTCTACTCGTGCATCCAACTCCCAAAAACCAAAGTTTGCCAAATGTGTCCACCATACCTACCTATATGTGGTATTTAACCACCACTCCAAGTAAATTGCTCATGTTCTACCTTTAAAACCTGCTAAAAATTATTCTTGTTTTGTGCCGCTGTTTTAGCACATGAGGACGTAAATAGAGAATATTTATCTCACTTGCTGATTGGATTTCACACCCTGGACTAGTGGCTTGATCCGCTTACCCAAATGATAGAAGAGCTGGCAGCGGGGTGCCCAGCCCCAAATTAATACACACAAATTCTCTTCACTCTCTTTGCCCCTGATTTATCAGTCAAAGCATAATTGTGTAAACAAAAGAGAAAGAGGGATGACCTTTTACCCAGATGCGTCCTTCACATGGGAGCCGCTCTTGAGAATCCAGTTGACTTGTGACGTACTATATTGTCTGTTTACCATTCGCTGACATAAGAATACACCTCTCTCACAATGTTCTCAATATCTCCGTTTAATAAAATAAAAAGCTCTAGCACATGAGTGATCCATGCTTCCCTCTTCGAAGGGCCTTTCTTTAATTTTATGTTGAGTCTCCGCCATATTCTTTGAGCACTTTCTTGAGAGCACAATGGTCATTCTTAGTGTGGTGTGTTTGTCCCAAAGTACGGTTGATTGTGGTATAACTTTGATACTTGTATCTTTGATATCTTTACTTCTAGTCTTCCCTTGAACTTCAGAGGTGCCCTAGCATTTATGTTTTTCCCCACACTTAAGGGCAAGTGAGATACCACTTCATCAGATACTATTATCAATACTTCAATCTTGCAAATAGTTATGCTTCATGTTGTTTATTATTAATATGTTATTATCTCTTCATGGTTTGCATAACTATTAAGTGACAGTATCTTCCATGTATCTTATCATGAGCATAATTAAGTATTTGATCACATAGTGAATATATTTACATCATATGAAATAAATGTGTCCGTAAAAGTCTTTTATCGCACTTAGTTGTCACTGAATTGCTTGAGGACAAGCAATAAGCTAAGCTTGGGGGGAGTTGATACGTCGAAAAACAATCTCCTTTTCCGAACACTTTTCTTATTGTTTTCCTCTAAACTTGTGTCTTTTGAATACAACTAACAAGGACTAACGTTGTTTTCAGCAGAATTACTTTGGTGTCTTGTTTTTATGCAGAAAAATCAACTTTCGGGAAATTGCCCAGAAAAGACCCCATTGATGTTTTCACCCCGGAAGACCCCGGGAGCCAGAAGGGGGCCAAGAGAGGAGCCACAGGGTGGCCACACCCCCTGGCGCGGGTCCCCTTAGGTCGCGCCACCTAGGGGTGTGGGCCCCCAGAGCCCCCCCCCCTCCCCGGACTCCCCTTTCGACTACAAGTAGCCTCCAACCCTAAAACCCGAGGGGGTTCGTCATATTCCACAGAAACACAACAGAGCGCCGCCTCCATCCCGAACCTCGATTCGGGGATCAGAAGTTCCTGTTCTGGCGCCCTGCCGGGACGGGAAGTGGACGAGATCATCGCCATCGTCATCACCAACGCCTCTCCATCGACCATCCATGTGTGAGTAAATCCCCGCTGTAGGCTGAAGGGGAACGTAGGGATTCGATGAGATTGTTCATGTAATAATGCGGTGATTGTTAGGGGCATAGTGCCTAGTGTCCACTATTAGTGCTATTGACATTGTTGCAACTTGTTATGGTTAATGCTTTCCACTTTGGGCCCGAGTGCCATGATCTCAGATCTGAACATGTTATTGAATCACGATGATAATTATTGTTTCTTGATCATACCTGCAAGTTGTTTACACATATCGTTATCCGGAACCCGAGGCTCCAAAGTGACAGAAATTAGGACAACCGGAGGGGATGGCTGCGATGTGAGGATCACATGTGTTCACGGAGTGTTAGTCCTTTGCTCCGGTGTTCTATTAAATGGAGCACCTTAATTACCAGTAGTTCTCTTGAGGCCCCGCTGAAAACGGGCTGGTAGGACAAAAGATGTTGTGCAAGTTCTCATTGTGAGCATGTACGACTATTTACGGAACACATGCCTATGGTTACTTAGTGCTTGGATGCTTTATCATATTTATCTGCAATGCCCGTGACTTGATCCATATTTGAACTTTCTTATCCATGCAACACCCGTTCATCCATCCCTATGCCTAGAGTATTTAATCCCGCTGTTTACTTCAAACACTATTGCTGCTGTTGTTTTCATTCCACTTCTGCTTTTATTTCACTACTGCTGCTACTATAAAACTGTTACTGCTGATAAACCACTACGAACAAAAGTACTTTCAGGTGCAGGTGAATTGACAACTCACTTGTTATTCTTTGGATCCCCTTGTGTCAAATCAATAAATTTGGGTTTTACTTCCCTCGAAGACTGTTGTGATCCCCTATACTTGTGGGCCATCAATCATACCTGCAAGTTGTTTACACACATTGTTATCCGGGACCCGAGGCCCCGAAGTGACAAAAATTGGGACAACCGGAGGGGATGGCTGTGATGTGAGGATCACATGTGTTCACGGAGTGTTAATGCTTTGCTCCGGTGTTCTATGAAAAGGAGCACCTTAATTACCAGTAGTTCCCTTGAGGGCCCGCTGAAAACGGGCTGGTAGGACACAATATGGTGTGCAAGTTCTCAGTGTGAGCACGTACGACTATTTACGGAACACATACCTATGGATACTTAGTGCTTGGATGCTTTATTATATTTATCTTCAATGCCCGTGACTTGATCATTATTTGAACCTTCTTATCCATGCAACGCCCGTTCATCCATCCCTATACCTATAGTATTTAATCCCGTTGTTTACTTCAAACATTACTGCTGCTGTTGTTTTCATTCCACTGCTGCTTTTATTTCACTACTGCTGCTACTATAAAACTATTACTACTGATAAACCACTGCGAACAAAAGTACTTTCAGGTGCAGGTGAATTGACAACTCACTTGTTAAGGCTCACAAATATTCTTTGGATCCCCTTGTATCGAATCAATAAATTTGGGTCTTACTTCCCTCGAAGTCTGTTGCGATCCCCTATACTTGTGGGTCATCAATCATATCTGCAAGTTGTTTACACATATTGTTGTCCGGAACCCGAGGCCCCGAAGTGATAGAAATTGGGACAACCGGAGGGGATGGCTGTAATGTAAGGATCACATGTGTTCACGGAGTGTTAATGCTTTGCTCCGGTGTTCTATTAAAAGGAACACCTTAATTACCAGTAGTTCTCTTGAGGCCCCGCCGAAAACGGGCTGGTAGGACAAAATATGTTGTGCAAGTTCTCAGTGCGAGCACGTACGACTATTTACGGAACACGTGCCTAAGGTTACTGTCAGACCCCGGACCCAGAGATATACAAAATGTCATGTGCTCCTAGCAATGGACTCACAAGGGCTTCAGGGTTACCAGCCCCGGCCGCAACAAACAACGGCAGGAAGACCGGATTCATCGGCACGTAGTACGGATCCCCGGTCTACTACTCCTTGTGTCCATGCTAGTCATAACCAGATATGTATACCCAAGCGACCACGAGTCGGGTGAAACTGAAGGAACGGGACCAAAGTTATACAGAGCTGCTATGTGTCTAGAAAGTGCAACATCAATCGAGGGTTACTGGGGTCACCTCGCCCCAGGCCGAATCACATCGGCAGGCGGGCTCGGACATGTATCATCGGCTCCACAACCCCTCGACTGCGACAACTATGCAGGCATAGCCAAAACTGTATAACAACGGGCTCGAAACCAACAATCGATCAAAGCAGCACTCTAGACATGAAAGTTGTATTAAACAAGTCATACTAGAGTAGTTTACACGCAGAGGTTACACGACCAACATAGGTCAAGCAACCCAACATTACAACAAGCAGCGAAAGCAAATATGTTGCTATACAACAAGACCGCAAAAGGACTAAGATTCTGAAATATAAGCAACGTAGCCAAACCCATACTACAGATACCAGGCTGCCACCTGGGAACCCCTAACTACTCATCGACGTCGAGGTAGAACCCTTCTTCAGCTGCATCGCCGAAGTCTGAAACAAAACAACAACAAGGCAAGGTTGAGTACAAAAGGTACTCAGCAAGACTTGGCTTTTAAGGTCTTTTGCGTAAAGCCATCTTTGTTTTCCGAAGTTGAGGAAGAAGAAGTACGTGTAATAGAGCATTTTCTAAAACAGAGAAGGAATCTACTCAACTACTGAGATCATCATGTTCTTTAGTTCACCAATTACTTTCTCATCTCCAGACTACCTTATGCTACAAGAATCACCCCTCTCGACGTAGTCGAGGAGGCATCCTTCATTCATTGTCAACAAGTTTTAGTCATTCCGTTAGAGTTGTCTATGATCACAGAATCCGTTGCCAAGTCGTCCATAACCGTGGACACGGCTTTCCGAAAGATTTATCCCTACAGGTGGTACACTTTACCCACACTTGTCAACCGACTCTTAATGCCACGCGGTAACAATCCTCTCTACGAGCGCGACAGAGTGTGGTCGACCACGGCCTTTACCTTGTTTATCCCTATCCATGAGTCAACCCAAACAGGGCCACCCCGTCAACAGGGAGTTGGCCACCTCCTGACGGAACCTGTTCTGTGAGTCGGGACAAGATCTGTGTACGTCCATCACTAGTCCCAGTCACGCCCTAGTTTTCTCCAAAACATTTTATGACACACCCGCAAATGGAAACTTCAATCTACGTGACCCATGGAAGTGACTAGACAAGTTAGTTAGCCGAGCGGGGTTCATTGGCCCGCGTGTGGCTGCACGTTCAGTCTTGGCTTCGAAGGCGAGAACTCGCACCTAGGGGCATGAACGAGACAAAAACCACAACCCACAGTGGCCTCAACATCCATGCCATGTTAATCATGTTCATAAACCATATCAAAGCATAAACACCTTTCATGCTAGGTTCACGCATTATCAGCATTCATCAACCGGATGAAGAGGATCATAAGACTAAGCATGTCTAAGCATTAAACACACATGGCTCTACGATACTCAAACAACCCTAGTCATACTAGGAGGGTAAACAGGTAAGAAGGTGACATATAAGGGGGTCATGCAGTGGATAGGTTAACTCTGACAGACTCAAAACTAAGTTGAATCGTATGCATGAATAAGAGGTTGAAAAAACTCAAAACATGGGTGGAGCCATGAGGTTGTGCTTGCCTCGCTCGTCGAAGGTGGAACTGGGGTTGTTGTAGAAGGCCGGATCAACCTCCGGATCTCGGTCTACCGATATCGAGCAACACCGGAAAGAAGGCAAACAATCAATACTTGATGACGCTGCAATGCACAACATGTATGCATGGTTAAAACAATGCAAATGATTTAAAGATTAGAAGGTAGAACAGGAAGCTCAGGTTCTACGCCTTGAACGACGAACACTTGAGGGGGAGAAAACCCTATTCTAGAGGTGTGACCAAGTTTAGTTTCTCAAATGACTTTGGGAACCTCATAGATAGGTTGCATTTGTTTCACTGGTCATTTTGGTATATTACACTTAATTTTCTAATTTTATTGAATTAAAACTTTATTTTCAATATTTAAATGAATTAAAAACAAACTACAAATATGGCCTCATTTTGAACTTTGTCAAACATGTAAGAAAATGGTATAAACAGGTAGCTCACAATTTTCTGAACATTTTGCATATTTTTTCCATAATTTTTGGAGTTATAAATTAAAAGTTATTTAATTTCCAATTTTAATTAATTTCTGTTTTTCTATATTTCTGCTGGGCCCACATTTCATTTTAAAAAAAGAATAGAAAAGCCACCTGGCGCACACGTGGGCATGTGACGTCAGGGTGATGTCACCGTGACGCCACGGTGTGGCCGGCCGGTGGCAGTTGCGCCCGCCGGTGGTGATTCCGGCGACCCCAGCAAGCGTGGCTGGGTGCGTTGGAAGCGTCTCGTTGCTCTCTACCTAACCGTGGCGGCGCCACCCGCGGAAGGTCAACGACAGCGAGCCGCCGTGAAGGGGACGGCGGCGGGAGGCTCGGGCTCTGGCGAGTTTGACGAATCCGAGCGGGAAGAGATGAACGGAGGGGTCAAGGAGGAGCAGGGGCTCACCAGGAACACGCCAGATGGGTCAACGGGGCCGGAGGAGGGCGCGAACGGCGGCGCGGTGGAGGAATCCCGGTGGCCAGCCGTGGGGAAGAAGACGGCGATTCCGTGCGGCTAGGCCATCTCGGCAGCTCCGCGTGCTCGAGGACGGAGAGGAGGACGGTGCGGTTCTAACGGACTACTCGGGGAGGGCGGGGAAGCGGTGAGTCGCCGGTAGTGACGGATCGACGGTGAGGCTAGGGTTAGGTGCAGAGGGAGAGACAGAGGGAGAGAGGGTCGACCGGGGGTTCTGAGGGATGAGGTCGATGCGAACGGCACCCAGGGGGGTCCTCACCCTCTCTCCACGTCGGAAGCAGGAGGTGGCACGGCGGGGCATCGTCTTCCCGTCCTTCTGGCCGGAATCGAGGAAGAAAACAGAAAAGAAAAACATTTCGCGGATAACCCCCTGGGAAAAGCTGGGGATTTGCAAAGAGGTCCTTTTGGACTTTAAAACGGAACCAAGAACATATTTTGAGAGCCTTTTGTGAAGCAAAAATTGCACAAAAATAACCATTGGAAAGCTCTTCAAAATTGCCACCTTTCTATCACATGGTTGTTTGATTTTGAGAAACTTTGTAAAACAAATTTGTGTGAAGCCAGATTATGTGATTTTCTTTTAGTTCACTGATTAATTTTTTTAGTGCAAATTTTTGGTCCATTTTTCATGCATGCATGCCATGTACTCAACACCTCTCTTTATTACACAAAAGTAGGGATGTTACAAGTCTACCCCCCTTACAAGAATCTCGTCCCGAGATTCCTAGGTTTTAGAAAAGAAGTCGGGGTACTTAGATCGCAAACGATCTTCTCGTTCCCAGGTTGCTTCGTTCTCAGAATGATGTGACCATTGAACTTTGCGGAATTTGATGGTCTGACTACGAGTTCTTTGTTCGGCCTCATCGAGAATACGGACAGGGACCTCTTTGTAAGAGAGATCATCCTTGAGCTTGATAGTTTCGTGATCCACACCACGAACAGGATCTTTGAAGCAACGTTTGAGTTGGGAGACATGGAATACATCATGGACATCCGGAAATCCTGGAGGCAACTGCAGCTGGTATGAAACCTGACCTCGTTTTCCAATGATTAGGAAAGGACCGATATAATGAGGAGCAAGTTTTCCTTTGATTTCGAACCGTTTTCCACCTTTCAGAGGTGTGACTCGAAGATAAGCTTTCTCGCCAATTTCATAATGAACATCTTGGTGATGACGATCATAATAACTCTTCTGGCGAGACTGAGCTGATTTCAGACGTTCACGAATGATGCGAACGATTTCTTCCGCTTCCTTGATTGCATCCGTACTAAAGAATGACCTTTCACCGGTTTCAGACCAATTCAGCGGTGTTCGGCATTTACGGTCGTATGGAACTTCAAAAGGAGCCTTGCCCAGGCTAGACTGATATATGTTGTTGTAAGTGAACTCGGCAAATGAAAGAAACTTTTCCCAATCCTTACCGAACGATATAACACAAGCTCGGAGCATGTCCTCAAGAATCTGGTTAACTCTCTCACTTTGGCCACCGGTTTGTGGGTGGAAAGCAGTGCTGAAAGATAGACGGTTTCCCATGGCTTGCTGGAAACTTGCCCAGAATTTGGAGGTGAACAGACTTCCACGATCAGAGATTATCCTCTTTGGAACACCGTGAAGGCTGACTATTCTGGATACATACAGATCCGCCAGCTGGATAGCGGTGATATCTTCTCGGATAGGAAGGAAATGAGCAACTTTGGATAGGCGGTCAACCACCACCCAGTTAGAATTATGGCCTTTCATTGTTTTTGAAAGACCGGTGATGAAATCCATACCCACTTCATCCCATTTCCATTCAGGAATAGGCAGGGGTTGAAGAACACTGGCTGGTCTTTGCTGTTCTTCCTTCACACGACGACAGACGTCGCATTCAGCAACATACTGAGCGATTTCTTGCTTTATTCGGGACCACCAGAACCTTTGGCGTAGATCTTGATACATTTTGGTGCTACCAGGATGAATATAAAGAGGTGTGTCATGAACCTCATGACGGATTAGCTTTCTCAGATTCCACATCTTCGGCACAACCAGACGGTTGTCAAAATAAACGGTACCTTGATCATCAACGGAGAAACATTTAGCTGCTCCGCTAGCAATGTTCTTCTTAATGTTGGCAATTCCCACATCTCGCTTTTGAGCTTTCTTGATCTGGTCCTCAAGGGAAGGTTTTACCTCAAGGCTGGCCAAATAACTGGAAGGAACGATTTCAAGGTTGAGTTTGGAGAACTCCTCGTGAAGAGGAGATTGGGCCTGTTGTATCATAAAATTGTTACAATAAGACTTCCGACTTAGCGCGTCAGCAACGACATTTGCTTTGTCGGGTTGATAGTTGAGACCCAAGTCAAAGTCCTTGATTACCTCCAACCATCTTCTCTGTCTGAGATTCAGATCCGGTTGGGTGAACAGATATTTTAGACTCTGATGATCTGAGTATAACTCACATCGGTTGCCAAGAAGATAGTGACGCCATTTCTTAAGAGCATGGACCACGGCTGCTAGCTCAAGATCATTGGTTGGATAATTGCGCTCATGTGGTTTCAGTTGACGAGAACCATAGGACACCACATGACCTTCTTGCATTAACACACAACCGAGTCCTTGTTGAGAGGCATCACAGAAGATGACAAAATCCCTGCTCGTATCAGGAAGAACTAACACAGGAGCGGTAGTCAGTTTGGTTTTCAGAGTTTGGAAACTTTCCTCTGCCTTTTCTGACCACTCGAACTTTTTGTCTTTCTTCAGAAGTTCAGTCATAGGTTTGGCAATTTTGGAGAAGTTCTCGATGAAACGACGGTAATAAGCTGCCAATCCGAGAAAACTCCGAACATCCTTGACTGACTTAGGTGTTTCCCAGTCCAGAATGGTTTGAACCTTGTCTGGAATCACGGCAACACCTTCAGCAGACACCACGTGTCCGAGATAGACGAGTTCTTTCAACCAGAACTCACACTTGGAGAATTTGGCATACAGCTTGTGCTCACGGAGTTTGGATAACACCAAACGCAGGTGTTCAGAATGTTCATCTTCAGTTTTGGAATAGACCAAGATGTCGCCGATGTAGACCACGACAAACTTATCAAGATACTCCATGAACAACGAGTTCATAAGCCTCATGAAGGTAGCTGGAGCGTTGGTAAGACCGAAAGACATGACGGTGTACTCGTAAAGACCATAACGAGTTGTAAACGCCGTTTTGGAAATGTCCTCTTTTCTGATCTTTATTTGGTGGTATCCTGATCGTAGGTCCATCTTGGAAAAGACAGTTGCACCAGCTAACTAATCGAAGAGGTCGTTGATTGTTGGAAGAGGGTATTTGTTTTTGATGGTCACTGCATTCAGCGGCCGATAATCAACAACCAGACGTGGAACATTGGTACCCCGCTTCTTTACAAAGATAGTGGGACAACCCCAAGAAGACGTGCTAGGTTGGATGAAACATTTTTCTTCTAACTCCTCTATTTGGCGTTTCAATTCAACCAACTCCTCTGGGGCCATACGATAAGGTCTTTTAGACATAGGAGCGGTACCAGGGACTAACTCAATGACAAACTCCACACTTCGGTCAGGTGGCATGCCAGGTAACTCTTCAGGAAACACATCAGGGAAATCACTGACTACATGTAACTCATGAATTTAAGGAGGGTATTCACCTTGCCTGAAGTATAGCTGCAGTTCAGGAGAGAATTGTGT
Source organism: Alopecurus myosuroides (assembly GCA_028641055.1). Lineage (NCBI taxonomy): Eukaryota > Viridiplantae > Streptophyta > Magnoliopsida > Poales > Poaceae > Alopecurus > Alopecurus myosuroides. Next base: position 325,310,535 of record CM054063.1, on the reverse strand, counting down.
GCGTGCTGATGGCGGAATGGTGAACTCAGACCAATACTCGATAGAAACTCCGGAAGGATGTTTCAATGTGAGGGATTTTTTTGCACAATCCAGCTTAGCTCCATATTTCGAGAGCCAGTCCATGCCCAGTATGACATCAAGGTCAGTGGACTTTAGTGCAATGAAGGTTGTGGGGAATTTCCTGTATCCCACTTCAACCTTGAGTTCTGGCGTAACCATGGTGGTTTGCCAGTTGCAACCAGGGGAGTTTACCATAACGGTTTTGACAACTTTTCAAAAGGTCTCCCATGCATTTTAGCAAACCCTTCTGATATGAATGTATGCGATGCTCCAGAGTAAAATAAGGCTAAAGCTGGAGTTGAGTTGATATAAATCGTACCCAGTAAAACGTTTGGATCTTCCTGAGCATCCTCAGCAGTCACGTAGTTAAGACGACCACGTCCAGCACGAGCAGGCTTCACCTTTTCTTAGGAGGAGGAGCTGCACGTCCAGCACGATTTTGAAGGCACTCCCTTGAGAAGTGACCAGGCTGGCCACAGCGATAGCAGATATTGCTGGGAGGAGCTGAAACTGGAGGCCGAGAACCTGGTCCACCACCATAGGTTGATGTAGCACGTGGTGCAGGTGGACGAGGGACATATCCAGATGGCCTTGGCTGATACGGAGCCCTGGGAACAGCGTTGTATGGAATGAACACACGGCGCTTCCTCTTCTGACCAGAAGGTGATGCACGGGAATCTCCAGCACTCTTCTTCATAGCAGTATCCATCTCCTTTTTTCCACGTTCAAGAGTGATGGCCTGATTGTAAACTTCCTGGAAGCTCTGGAACTTAAAGGGCAGCAGCTCATAACGAACAGTTGGATTCAGGCCTTTACGGAACAGATCCTGCTTGTCCTCGTCATTCGTGATATCACGAGGAGCATAGCAAGCCAGACGGGTGAAAACACGACCGAGCCTCAATACCCATACTGCCCTGAGTAAGATCAAGGAAATCCTTTCTTTTACCGTCCATAACTGCCTTCGGGATATAAGCTTCACGGAAAGCAGTACGGAACTCTGCCCAGGTGACCTCATGACCTGGCGCCTGCAACGCCAGGAAGCCTTCCCACCAAGCACCAGCAGCTCCCTCTAGCTTGTAGGTGGAGAAGTTCACACGGTCACGGTCCTGGACACGGAGAGCAAGGAACTTGCGCTCCATCGTGCGAAGCCAATCATCGGCATCGAGAGGCTCAGTGGATTCAGCAAAGTATGGTGGCTGAGCATTGAGGAAGTCCACAAGCGTAACGCCGGCAGCACGGCATTCAGTGTTCTGGGCCACACGCTCCAGAAGGTGTTCGTTCCTCAGACGGTTGGTCTCAATGCTCTGCAGCACCTGCGCCATTGTGGGTGGCGGCGGAGGTGTTTGCTCAGGAGGAGGATTGTTACGGCCACGAGTACCACTCGACATCCTGAGTAAAAGGAAGAAGAATCATGAATAACACATCCATGGAAAAGATACAATGGATCGACATGTGATAGTTTCAACGGAAATCAAGATACATGCCGAAATGTAGTAGAACAGAATGAATGAACATGAAGTGTATCGTTTCATCAACATGGAGACAACATCTTACAACATTTATTGAAACCAGTCGAAGTACAAACCATACATTGTGGAGGTACAAGCTCACAAGCTTAAGTACATACAACACTGAAAGGAAGTACGGTAGATACACATCACCGAAGTTCTGCTCCTATACATTATTTTTCTACTACTTCGGATTTCGAGTGCATGAAAGCAAACATTACTCTAGCTGGAACCGACAACGGTCTCAGTATCCTCCGAAGTCGAAAGGAAGTGGAACCGGAGCACCATAGTAACGATGAACAGACTCGTCCTGTGGTCCATGGAGAGATTGTGGTACACCACGCACCATCCTAGGCCTCCTCATGCGTCCACGAGGGGGAACATCACCTCCAATATTTGGAGACGCAATCATATGAGGCACCAGTACAGATGGAAGCTCTATCTCAGAGGTCTGAACAAGACCACTCTCAACGAATGGCCTCAGCCTATCTGTCACAGTCCTGAGACTAGCTGCAAGGGTGTTGACTAGTGCGCTAAGCTCACGCTCACGATGAGCATAAGCAACAAGAAGATCAACGGTGCACCTAAGTCTAAGATCTTCCTCCTGGGAGGAATCAGCAAAGGTATGAGTGAGCCACCCCTCAAGAGTAGGTTCAGAACCAGGACAGTATCGGAAAGAGCTATGCTCGTGGTCTGGATAGTAGTAACAAAGCACGTTAAGACAGTGTCATACAGCATCCTGCACAGCCATCTCAACAGTGAAACCAAGACCCTCAGCATAATGCATGGCAGGAATGATGGTACCATCTAGCTGTGGGAGACAGACACCACATAGGTACTGGGACTGGTTGAAGCACGGTACTTCTCATACACAGTGTACATAGGGTACCAACGGGCTCCTAGGTTTGCACAGGCTGAGGCTAAAAGATGGGGAAAACCTGGAACTCCAAGGCAAAGAGTGTGTCGAACAACCTGTCCAGAGGTCATCTGAAACAAACACATTTGCAAGATGTCAAAGACATGAAGAAATGATTTGAATTTGGAACTATAACAACCTGAGACCAAGTACTCGGAAGAAAACACTCAACGGTTTTACTCCTAACTTTTGAGAAAACACCAAGGAAACCAACACACATTAAAACAAATGAGGTACGGTGACTCAGAGTTAGAGCGATACCAGGTAAGGAGTAAAAAGAATCCTAAGAGGGTTTTCATAACTCATTTTGTCTTTTCAAAATAGTTTTCACAAGTTCTAGACTCAACATCGACCAACGGCAAGGGTTTCCTACAGGCAGTCATGCTCTGATACCAAGACTTGTCAGACCCTGGGCCCAGAGATATACAAACTGTCATGTGCTCCTAGCAATGGATTCACAAGGGCTTCAGGGTTATCATCCCCGGCCGCAACAAACAATGGCAGGCAGACCGGATTCATCGGCACGTAGTCCGGATCCCCTGTCTACTACTCCTTGTGTCCATGCTAGTCATAACCAGATATGTATACCCAAGCGACCACGAGTCGGGTGAAACTGAAGGAACGGGACCAAAGTTCTACAGAGCTGCTATGTGTCCAGAAAGTGCAACAACAATCGAGGGTTACTGGGGTTACCTCGCCCCAGGTCGAATCACATCGGCAGGCGGGCTCGGACATGTATCATTGGCTCCAAAACCCCTCGACTGCGACAACTATTGCAGGCATAGCCAAAACTGTATAACAACGGGCTCGAAACCAACAATCGATCAAAGCAGCACTCTAGACATGAAAGTTGTATTAAACAAGTCATACTAGAGTAGTTTACACGCAGAGGTTACACGACCAACATAGGTCAAGCAACCCAACATTACAACAAGCAGCGAAAGCAAATATGTTGCTATACAACAAGACCGCAAAAGGACTAAGAGTCCAAAATATAAGCAACGTAGCCAAACCCATACTACAGATACCAGGCTGCCACTTGGCTTTTAAGGTCTTTTGCGTAAAGCCATCTTTGTTTTCCGAAGTTGAGGAAGAAGAAGTACGTGTAATAGAGCATTTTCTAAAACAGAGAAGGAATCTACTCAACTACTGAGATCATCATGTTCTTTAGTCCACCAAGTACTTTCTCATCTCCAGACTACCTTATGCTACAAGAATCACCCCTCTCGACGTAGTCGAGGAGGCATCCTTCATTCATTTTCAACAAGTTTTAGTCATTCCGTTAGAGTTGTCTATGATCACAGAATCAGTTGCCAAGTCATCCATAACCATAGACGCGGCTTTACGAAAGATTTATCCTTGCAGGGGGTACACTTTACCCACACGTGTCAACCGACTCTTAATGCCACGCGGTAACACTCCTCTCTAAGAGTATGGAAGAGTGTGGTCGACCATGGCCTTTACCTTGCTTAGCCCTATCCATGAGTCAACCCAAACAGGGCCACCCCGTCAACAAGGAGTTGGCCACCTCCTGACGGCACATGTTCTGTGAGTCGGAACAAGATCCGTGTACGTCCATCATATGTCCCGGTCATGCCCTAGTTTTCTCCAAAACATTTTATGTCACACCCGCAAATGGAAACTTCAATCTACGTGACCCATGGAAGTGACTAGACAAGTTAGTTAGCCGAGCGGGGTTCATTGGCCCGCGTGTGGCTGCACGTTCAGTCTAGGCTTCGAAGGCGAGAACTCGCACCTAGTGGCATGAACGAGACAAAAACCACAACCCACAGTGGCCTCAACATCCATGACATGTTAATCATGTTCATCAACCATATCAAAGCATAAACACCTTTCATGCTAGGTTCACGCATTATCAGCATTCATCAACCGGATGAAGCGGATCATAAGACTAAGCATGTCTAAGCATTAAACACACAAGGCTCTACGTTACTCAAACAAGCCTAGTCATACTAGGAGGGTAAACAGGTATGAAGTTGACATATAAGGGGGTCATGCGGTGGATAGGTTAACTCTAACAGACTCAAAACTAAGTTGAATCGTATTCATGAGTAAGAGGTTGAAAAGACTCAAAACATGGGTGGAGCCATGAGGTTGTGCTTGCCTTGCTCGTCGAAGGTGGAACTGGGGTTGTCGTAGAAGGCCGGATCAACCTCCGGATCTCGGTCTACCGGAAAGAAGGCAAAAATTCAACACTTTTATGACCGTGCAATTCCCAACATGTATGCATGGTTAAAACAATGCAATTGATTTAAACATTAGAAGGTAGAACAGGAAGCTCAGCTTCTACACCTTGAACGACGAACACCGGAGGGGGAGAAAACCCTATTCTAGAGGTGTGACCAAGTTTAGTTGGTCAAATGACAATGGGAACCTCATAGATAGGTTGCATTTGTTTCACTGATCATTTTGGTATATTACACTTAATTCTCTAATTTTATTGAATTAAAACTTTATTTTCAATATTTAAATGAATTAAAAACAAACTACAAATATGGCCTCATTTTGAACTTTGTCAAACATGTATGAAAATGGTATAAACATATAGCTCACATTTTTCTGAACATTTTGCATATTTTTCCATAATTTTTGGAGTTATAAAATAAAAGTTATTTAATTTCCAATTTTAGTTTAAAAACAGAATAGAAAAGCCACCTGGCGCACACGTGGGCAGGTGACGTCAGGGTGACGTCACCGTGACGCCACGGTGTGGCCGGCGGATGGCAGTTGCGCCCGCCGGAGGCGATTCCGGCGACCCCAGCACGCGTGGCTGGGTGCGTTGGAAGTGTCTCGTCGCGCTCTACCTAACCGTGGCGGCGCCGCCCGCGGAAGGACAACGACGGCGAGCCGCCGTGAAGGGGACGGCGGCAGGAGGCTCGGGCTCCGACGAATTTGACGAATCCGAGCGGGAAGATATGAACGGAGGGGTCAAGGAGGAGCAGGGGCTCACCAGGAACACGCCAGATGGGTCAACGGGGCCAGAGGAGGGCAGGAACGGCGGCGCGGTCAAGGAATCCCGGTGGCCGGCCGTGGGGAAGAAGAGGGCGATTCCGCGCCGCTAGGCCATCTCGGCAGCTCCGCGTGCTTGAGGACGGAGTGGAGGACGGTGCGGTTCTAACGGACTACTCGGGGAGGGCGGGGAAGCGGTGAGTCGCCGGCGACGACGGATCGACGGTGAGGCTAGGGTTCGGTGCAGAGGGAGAGACAGAGGGAGAGAGGGGTGAGGTCGATGCGGACGGCACCCAGGGGGATCCTCGCCCTCTGTCCACGTCGGAAGCAGGAGGTGGCGCTGCGGGGCATCGTCTTCCCGTCCTTCTGGCCGGAATCGAGGAAGAAAACAGAGAAAAAAACATTTCGCGGATAACCCCCCGGGAAAAGCTGGGGATTTGCAAAGAGGTCCTTTTGGACTTTAAAACATAACCACGAATAGATTTTGAGGGCCTTTTTGTGAAGCAAAAATTGCACAAAAATAACCATTGGAAAGCTCTTCAAAATTGCCACCTTTCTATCACATGGTTGTTTGATTTTGAGAAACTTTGTAAAACAAATTTGTGTGAAGCCAGATTAGGTGATTTTCTTTTAGTTCACTGATTAATTTTTTTAATGCAAATTTTTGGTCCATTTTTCATGCATGCATGCCATGTACTCAACACCTCTCTTTATTACACAAAAGTAGGGATGTTACAGTTACTTAGTGCTTGGATGCTTTCTCATATTTATCTGCAATGCCCATGACGTGATCATTATTTGAACTATCTTATCCATGCAACGCCCGTTCATCCATCCCTATTCCTACAGTATTTAATCCCGTTGTTTACTTCAAACACTACCGCTGCTGTTTTCATTCCACTACAGCTATTATTTCACTACTGCTGCTACTGTAAAACTGTTACTACTAATAAACCACTACGAACAAAAGTACTTTCAGGTACAGGTGAATTGACAACTCACTTGTTAAGGCTCACAAATATTCTTTGGCTCCCCTTGTGTCGAATCAACAAATTTGGGTTTTACTTCCCTCGAAGACTATTGCGATCCCCTATACTTGTGGGTCAGCAATCATACCTGCAAGTTGTTTACACATATTGTTGTCCAGAACCCGAGGCCCCGAAGTGACAGAAATTGGGACAACCGGAGGGGACGGCTGTGATGTGAGGATCACATGTGTTCACGGAGTGTAAATGCTTTGCTCCAGTGTTCTATTAAAAGGAACACCTTAATTACCAGTAGTTCTCTTGAGGCCCCGCTGAAAATAGGCTGGTAGGACAAAAGATGTTGTGCAAGTTCTCATTGCGAGCACGTACGACTATTTACGGAACACATGCATATGGTTACTTAGTGCTTGGATGCTTTATCATATTTATCTGCAATTCTGATGACTTGATCATTATTTGAACTATCTTATCCATGCAATGCCTATTCATCCATCCCTATGCCTACAGTATTTAATCCCGCTGTTTACTTCAAACACTACTACTGCTGCTGTTTTCATTCCACTACTGCTATTATTTCATTACTGCTCCTACTATAAAATTGTTACTACTGATAACCACTGCAAACAAAAGTACCTTCAGGTGCAGGTGAATTGACAACTCAGTTGTTAAGGCTTATGAATATTTTTTGGCTCCCCTTGTGTCGAATCAATAAATTTGGGTTTTACTTCCCTCGAAGACTGTTGCGATCCTCTATAATTATGGGTCATCAAGACTATTTTCTGGCACCGTTGCCGGGGAGCATAGCTTTATTTGCGAGCTCACCAGAGATTATTATTATCTACTGCCATCATTCATCATGGGTAAGACTCGTGATGGAAAGTTTCCTATATTACCATCCACTACAAGAAGAGGTACAACTTTGAACACCTCTGTTGCTCTTGATTCACTGTCTGTTATGAGTAAGCTGCTTACACCACCACATGCTACACATGCTACTTTTGATGAATCTGAAAATACTTCTGATACTTTTGATGATGCCTCTACTATGCTTGATGAGAGTGGTTCTCTTGGTCCTTTCTTAGATGCTACTATTGATAAAGCTAAACATATTGCAAACACTGAAACTCCGGATAAAAATCATGTTACTCCTGCCGTTTCACGTGAGCTTATAGAGAATCCTATTGATGATTTAGATGATGCCTATATTGATCTTAATGATGATCTTATTGATGAAATATATGCTATGAAGGAAAATGATGTTGTTATGAGTCTTATTGAAAGTCATGCTGTTAAATATAAATTATCTCCTGATGCTAAGTTTTCCACTTCACCCATTAATATTAGAGATAAGGATTATGATTTCTCTCTTGATTTATCTTATATATCTATTGTTGAGAAAGAACATTTTTGTTGTACTAGAAATGAAAGTGCTATAAAACATTTGAATGAGCTATCCTCTTTGAGTAGTTTATTCTCTGATGATCTTAAGAAACATAGCTACTTTGTTGCTAAAGTATTACCTTTCTCATTAAAAGATGAAGCTAAAACTTGGTTTAACAATTTGTCTCCTGGATCTATTGATAGTCCTATTGGTTTGGTTAATGTTTTCTTTCAGAAATATTTTCCTGCTAGTGCTCAACATGCTGCTTTACAAAATATATTTAATTTCAATCAATTGGAAGGACAGAAATTTCCTGTATCTTGGGCAAGGTTTTGTTCTTTAGTGAGGGCTACACCTGGGCATAAGCTAGAAAATAATAAACTTCTTGATATATTCTATAATGGACTAACTGTTGAATCTAGGACATACCTGGATACTTGTGCCGGTTGTTTTTTCAGGCAAAGAACTCCAGAAGAAGTTGAGGAATTAATGGCTAAAATAAGTCAAAATCATGATGATTGGACTATGATTGAGCCTGAGATGACTCCTACTCCAGTATCAACACCAACACCAACACCCAAGAAGAGGGGAATGATTGAACTAAATGATGAAGTGATGAGAGAAGCCAAGAAATCTATTAAAGAGAGGGGTATTAAATCTGAAGATGTGAAGAATCTTCCACCTATAGAAGAATTATGTAAGCCAATCCCTCAATCATCCACCATTGAGGTATACTCTCTCCAATATTTTGATAGTAGAGATATTCCCTATAACAAACCCCCTGATCAATGTTTAGATGAATTTGATAATTATGTTATCAAGCAAGATAATTTTAATATGAAAGTGCAAAATCACCTAATGGAAAACTCTAGAGCTATATATAATTTGCATGGTATTATAGAAAGAACATCTAATGATGTTAAAATGTTTGTTAAACATTTCACATGGTTCAAACTCAAATAGATCAACTTGCTAAAGTGCAAAAAGATTCGCTAGTTAATGCTTCTAAAGAAAAACATGCTTATGAAATAAGAACTAGAAGTGGTATTGCTACACAAGATCCTTTATATCCTGAGGGACATCTTAAAAGAATTGAACAAGATTCCCAGGAAACTAATGATAATGTTATTCATACTAAGAAGGAAAAGAAGAAGAAACATAAAACTTCTGTAGAATCCTCTGAACTTGCTAAAGATTCTAATAGTATATCTATCTCTGATGCTGAAACTGAAACTGGTAATGAAAAGAATGATGCTTCTGATAAAGAAGAACATGTAGCTAAACCTGAAAAGCAAACTAAAACTACAAAGTATACTAAGGAAGATTTCATTGCTAATAAACATGGTAATGAGAGAGAACCTTGGGTACAAAAACCAATGCCTCTTCCTAATAAGAAACACAAATTTAAGGAAGAAGAACACTATACAAAGTTTTGTGAAAGGGTGAAACCTTTGTTAATGCAAATTCCTTCAACTGATGCTATTAAATTGCCTCCTTATGAAAGATACTGTTTCTAACAAAAGGAAGATTCCTAATGAGGAAATTTCCACTATGCTTGCTAATTACTCTTTTAATGGCAAGGTTCCTGAGAAGCTTGGAGATCCTGGTATACCAACTATTCCATGTTCTATTAAAAATAATTATGCTAGAACTGCTTTGTGTGATTTGGGAGCTGGAGTTAGTGTCATGCCTTTTACTCTCTATAAAAGACTCCTCCTCGAAAAATTGATACCAACAGATATATCTTTGAAAATGGCTGATAAGTCTCTATTCCTGTGGGTATATGTGAGGATGTTCCTGTTCAAGTTGCTAATAATTGTCAAATATTAACTGACTTTGTTGAGTTGGAAATGCCTGAAGATGATAATATGTCTATTATTCTTGGAAGACCTTTTCTTAATACTACAGGGGATGTTATTGATTTCAATCAAGGAAAAGTTACTTTTAATGTTAATGATAAAGAGCACACTATTTATTTTCCCAAGAAGATTGATAGAAAATATGGTCTAAATTCCATTGAAAATATTGAGACCATCAAGATTGGAGAATTTTATTGTCCTATTCCAGCACCACCAAAAGAATATGAAATTATTATGATTGTGAATATGTCTATCAAGGTTGAGGTAACATGAGTATTTAGTGAGAAACAAAGTTTTGTTTCATAGAAAATTATTTTGGTAGCAAGACTTGATCACCCTTATTAGCAAAATGACTTTAAATAAAATGGACAATGTATTCACTATGTTTTCACCTTCCCCATTATTTTTTTCAGCATGTTTACTTCTGTTATCACATTATTACTTGAGTATAATCATGTTTGTCACCATCCTTATGCATGTTTTCCTGATGTTTTCACTCTGATTACTGAGGTTATGCATGTTTTTACCACCCATACTTTTGTTTTCACCTCTACCACCTTTGTTTTCTTTGGATATTCTTTCATTAGAGTGTCATAGAACCTATGTAGTGCTGGTTTTGGTTTTGCTTACCACGTTTTCACTTTCGTTTTCCCAGTTTTTATTAATTATTAAAATTCTGGAAATACCTCAAAAATAAAGTTTCTCGAAAAATTCTAGAAAATTTATAATAAACTTTTACGTCAAAAATGAGGCAGAAAGCCACCTGGGAGACCCCAGGGGGACCCACCAGTCAGGCACACCCCAGGGTGGCGCGGACAGCCCCCTGGTGCCGCCAGCACATGGTGTGGGGCCCCCTGGCCCTCCACTTACTCTCTCCACTGCCCAAGTCTTCTCTCTCACCTCCCAAACTGAAAATATTTCCTGGATCCCGTGTTCTTGGTGTTCTTCCTCTGGATTTTTGATCTCCTTCTTCAGCCCATCATTTGTGCTGATTTTTGGTGTGTTTGATCTCCGGTATGTGACTCCTCCGATGATCCAAGTAGATTTTTGTTTAGTGAAGTATTTCGTGAGTATTTTGCCACAGTAGGTGACAGATTATGTGAGTTTGCATGCTTGATTTGAGCAGAAATAATGTAGTTTTTATGTATGTTTAGCTCTCATATAAGTCCCTATGGTAGTTTCCACCTTATAGTTGCTTGAAATTAATTTTTATGATGATTGTTGAAAAAATTCAGAGATGGAGAACAATGCTTATCAACTAAACCAGCATGATTTGGAGGTGAATGAGGTCATGCTTGTGCACCGTGAAGAGAAGATGTTCCCATCAATCTATCTGTATCAGGAATTTATGCAAGTTAGAGGAATTCTACAGGATTTTAACACCCTAGTGCATAATGCAGGCTTGGAGCATTTCATTGAGGATGAGCCTATCCAATATGTGAAACTAACGATGTCTGTGGTGCAGGATTTTCGTTTTAAATGGTCTCCAACTAACCCAATGGTCCATTATAAAATTTATAATAAAGTTGTGAGCCTGCCTTTTATTGTTTTTTGTGCTGCTATTAAGGTACCAGAGTGGGGGTCTTGTGACAAAATAAGTGGGCAGCCCAAACCACTTCTGGATTTATATGGAGAGATTTGCCAACGCAGAAGCTTCACAGGGGAGAGTGGTTAAATTCGTGAAATTCAGCTCCCTAGCATTCGATACTTTTCCTACTTTATTTCTAAATGTGTGTTAGCTAGAAAAACTTCCAGCAAGCTATCTGTCTATGATTTGGCGTTCGATAGGTCTTATAACTTTGGCGCTTTGATTGCTTACCGTCTCTCACATAACCGAGAGAATGGCAGAGTTTGTGGAGGTCTTATTGCCTCGCGCTTGCTAGCTCTGCATGGTTTGGAGCCACACCCTCTAAACTTTCATTTTCCTATAGAGAGGCTTAATCTTGTTTCCATGGTTCAACATAAGTTTCTTTCTACCCATGCTCACTTACATAGTTTATCTTTTGAATTAACTTTCTCCAAACGGTCCAGGTTGAGAGTTGTTAAAACTGTTAGAGAAGTACTTTTTCCTGCACCTCTTTTGTTTGTTCTTAATAACAGGCAAGGATGGGAGCTTTCTGAGAGTGAGCTGGACACATAGCTTGAGCATCACCCCCAGCAAGGGGAGGATGCCGACGAGGGGGACGATGGTGATTTCGTCCATCCCTACGACGCCACGGGGATCCCATACCAGCACCCTGGTTATGACTATGCGCCAGCTGCATCATCCTCCTCTTATGCGCCCGAGTACGACCACGCGAGGGATGACCCACCGCAGTGCGGATATTTCCTGCGCTTTGATTGATCTCCACTTGGACCAAAAGCCTAAGCTTGGGGGGAGGTATACCGACATCACACTCATTTATATATCATGTTTGGTCGGTTCTTTGCATATCCATCATTTTGTTTCTTTCGCTTCTTTTTGTTTCTTTCGCTTTTTTTTGTTTCTTTCGCTTGTTTTTGTTTATTTCTCTTCTTTTGTTTTTATTGTTTTGTTTTCGCTTTCCAAAACACAAAAAGACCAAAAATATTTCTGTTGTTTCTCTCTATTTGTTTCTTTGGTTGGTTTGCTCTATTTTTTAGTTGCAGTTTAATATTCAAAAACCCAAAAATATTTTATTTTGTTTTGTTTGCTTTATTTTGTTCTTGTTTCATTTCGAAAACCCAAAAAGATTTTGCTTTGTTTGCTTGTTCCCTTTCTGTTCTTGTTTTAATTGAAAAACCCAAAAATATTTGTTGTTCTTCTTTGGTTTTGTACAGTTTGTTGCAGACTTCAACAGTCGTCCGTAACTCCATTAGAGCTTGGTTTTCATTATATATTATTTGAGCCACAAGTGAAGAGCAATAATGACGATAGAATACAATTCAAGTTGTGGTGAGAGGCTGTATGAATTCTATTTGCTTTCATTTTTGTACATATATCCATCTTTGTGAGCATGCTTAGTTTGTTCGTATAAGATATATGTGACTTAATGTCCACTTAATAGTTCATCCTCTCTCATGTTTTGTTCCAATTTATAAATTGTAAATGACATTTCATGTAAATATTTGTTCGCATTGTTCTATTCGTAGAAGGACATGATATTGTGGTAGCCTCCTCTGGCTGTTTCATTTGAATCGACTTGGCACATGCTCACGCATGCTAAAACTGAAAACAAAAAGTCAATAAGCCTCGATAATTTATTTTGCCTTAGAGTTCTAGTATCAATTTTATACCTTAGTTAATTTTACTTTGTCGCAAACATGATTATGATAGTTGTTGCTCTCTTGATTGTCGCTCCCTGTCTATTGCTGGCCTTCACCTGTACTGAGTATAAGCTCTACTCGTGCATCCAACTCCCTAAATCCAAAGTTTGCCAAATGTGTCCACCATACCTTCCTATATGTGGTATTTAATCGCCACTCCAAGTAAATTGCTCATGTCCTACCTTTAAAACCTGCTAAAAATTATTCATGTTTTGTGCCCCTATTTTAGCTCATGAGGACGTCAATAGAGAATCTTTATCTCACTTGTTGATTGGATTTCACACCCTGGACTAGTGTCTTCATCCGCTTATCCAAATGATAGAAGTGCTGGCAGTGGGGTGCCCAGCCCCAAATTAATACACACAAATTCTCTTCACTCTTTTTGCCCCTGATTTATCAGTCAAAGCATAATTGTGTAAACAAAACAGAAAGAGGAATGACCTTCTACCCAGATGAGTCCTTCACATGGGAGCCCCTCTTGGGAATCTAGTTGGCTTGTGACGCATTGCATTGTCTGTTTACCATTCGTTGACATAAGAATACACCTCTCTCAAAATGTTTTCAATACCTCAGTTTAATAAAATAAAAAGCTCTAGCACATGAGTGATCCATGCTTCCCTCTGCGAAGGGCCTTTTTTTTATTTTATGTTGAGTCTCCACCATATTCTTTGAGCACTTTCTTGAGAGCACAATGGTAATTCTTAGTGTGATGTGTTTGTCCCAAAGTACGGTTGATTGTGGTGTAACTTTGATACTTGTATCTTTGATATCTTTACTTCTAGTCTTCCCTTGAACTTCAGAGGTGCCCTGGCATTTATGTTTTGCCCCACACTTAAGGGCAAGCGAGATACCACTTTATTAGATCCTTTTTACGAATATTAAAATCTTGAAAACGTATCTCCTGTTCTGAACACTTTTCTTATTGTTTTCCTCTAAACTTGTGTGTTTTGAATACAACTAACACGGACTAACGCTGTTTTCAGCAGAATTACCTTGGTGTCATGTTTTTATGGAGAAAAATCAACTGTCGGGAAACTGCCCAAAAAAGACCCCATTGGTGTTTTCACCCCGGAAGACCCCGGGAGCCAGAAGGGGGCCAGGAGAGGAGCCACAGGGTGGCCACACCCCCCGGCGCGGGTCCCCCTTGGCCGCACCAGCCTAGGGTGTGGGCCCCCTAGAGCCCCCTCGGACTCCCCTTTCGACTACAACTAGCCTCCAACCCTAAAACCCGAGGGGGTTCGTCATATTCCACAGAGAAACAACAGAGCGTTGCCGCCATACCGAACCTCGATTCGGGAATCAGAAGTTCCTGTTCTAGCACCCTGCCGGGACGGGGAAGTGGAGGAGATCATCGCCATCGTCATCACCAACGCCCCTCCATCGACCATCCATGTTCCCCCATCCATGTCTGAGTAATTCCGCGATGTAGGCTGAAAGGGATGGTAGGGATTGGATGAGATCGTTCATGTAATAATGTCGTGATTGTTAGGGCATAGTGCCTAGTATCCTCTATTAGTGCTATTGACATTGTTGCAACTTGTTATGCTGCTTGCCACTTTGGGCCCGAGTCCCATGATCTCAGATCTGAACATGTTATTGAATCATGATGATAATTATTGTTTCTTGATCATACCTGCAAGTTGTTTACACACATTGTTGTCCGGAACCCGAGGAACCGAAGTGACAGAAATTGGGACAACCGGAGGGGGTGGCTGTGATGTGAGGATCACATGTGTTCACGGAGTGTTAATTCTTTGCTCTGGTGTTCTATTAAAAGGAACACCTTAATTACCAGTAGTTCCCTTGATGCCCGGCTGAAAATGGGCTGTTAGGACAAAAGATGGTGTGCAAGTTCTCATTGCGAGCATTTACGACTATTTACGGAACACATGCCTATGGTTACTTAGTGCTTGGATGCTTTATCATATTTATCTGCAATGCCCATGACTTGATCATTATTTGAACTATCTTATCCATGCAACGCCCGTTCATCCATCCCTATGCCTACAGTATTTAATCCCGCTGTTTACTTCAAACACTACTTCTGTTGCTGTTTTCATTACATTGCTGCTATTATTTCACTACTGCTGCTACTATAAAACTACTACTACTGATAAACCACAGCAAACAAAAGTACTTTCAGGTGCAGGTGAATTGACAACTCACTTGTTAAGGCTCACAAATATTCTTTGGCTCCCCTTGTGTCGAATCAATAAATTTGGGTTTGACTTCCCTCGAAGACTGTTGCGATCCCCTATACTTGTGGGTCATCACCCACCTTGGACCTTTGACAACAAACAGAAAGGAAGAAAGAATGTTAAAGGACGGATTGATAGATCGGTTGCGTCTCATTGCTGGAGTGCTCTGTATCCGGATGCCAAGCTCACCGACCTCGTCTCATCCACGTCGGACCACCTACCACTACTCCTAGAGCTTGAGAAGCAGATGCTCAACTCTTCTGCTCCTGAACCACCCAAGTATGAATACATGTGGGAAAGAGAGCCTTCTCTTCTAGAGGTGATTGAGGATGCTTGGTACAGCAGCCCTGCCTGCTCGTCCCTTGCGGATCTGGTCAAGAAAATCAGTAAAACCCGCAACCACCTTTCGGATTGGAGCAAAGTCAACTTGGGGAAGTTTCCAAAGAGTGAAAATGAAGAGGAAAAAACTTAACAGGTTGTGGAAGGAACGGGAATCTGCTAGCAGAGACGAATTGATCAGGAAATCGGTGCGAAATTGGATGAGCTGCTTCACAGAGAGGAGGTGATGTGGAGACAGAGGTCCAGAACCTCCTGGTTGAAAGAAGGGGATAGAAACACAAAAAACTTCCATAGGAAGGAAAGCTGGAGAAGAACAAAGAACAACATCAAAAGGCTCAAATACACCAATGGAGACTAGACCGATGATCAACAAGGCATAAAAAACCGTGCCAACAACTTCTTTAAGTGCATGTACACGAAGGAAAACTCAATATTCCCCGATGATCTGATCAATCTGATCCATGCAATGATCTCCCCTAAAATAAATGAGAGCTTGTGTAAAGAGTTCTCGGACGAGGAAATTGGCAATGCCCTCTTCCAGATCGCCCCCCTAAAGGCACCTGATCCGGATGGGATACCAGGATGATTTTTTCAGCGCAATTGGGCATTGATGAAGTACGAAGTTACACTTGCAGTACTGAACTTTTTCAGGAACGGGATCATCCCAGAGGGAATCAACGACACTGTTATTGTGCTTATCCCAAAGAGACGAGGTACGGAGAATATGTCAGACTACAGACCTATAAGCCTCTACAATGTGGTTTACAAGATCATCTCAAAATGTCTGGTCAACCGCCTACGGCCAATCCTTGATGACCTAGTGTCTGAAACCCAAAGTGCATTTATCCCTGGGAGATTGATGACAGATAATGCAGTTATCGCCTTCGAGAGTTTCCACAAAATTCAAAAGAAGCAAAAGCCCCAAGGACACTCATTGCGCCTACAAGCTGGATATCTCAAAGGCCTACGATCGTGTGGACTCAGACTTCTTCGAAAAGATGCTCCAGAAACTTGGCTTCTGCGAGACATGGACCAGATGGGTCATGTGTTGCGTCAGGTCTGTCTGTTTCTGTCTCAGAGTTAATGGACAAAGCTTGGAGCCTTTCTCGCCCATGCGTGGGTTAATACAAGGCGACCCTCTCAGCCCTTATCTGTTTCTCTTTGTGGGAGAAGCCCTCTCTAGCATCCTCAGAAAAGAGACTTCATAAAGGAGAATCACTCCCCTTAAAGTTGCTAGAGGTGCCCCGGGTATTTCCAACCTTCTGCTTGCGGATGACAGCCTCCTCTTCTTTAAAGCCACCCCAGAGGAGGCCAGGGTTGCTGACAGCGCTCTGAAATTATATCAGAGGTGCACGGGTCAGCTGTTAAGCTCTAGCAAGTGTTCAGTCTTGTTCAGCTATGCTTGTCCATTGGCCACACAATTGGAGGTCAAATCCGTTCTGTCGACCACTTTTCCAGCATATCAAAAGGAGGGGGTGCCTCCACCAGAATAACCTTGCCCTCAGAGTCATATGAGCTCATAATTGTGTTTAGATCCATTTTATCTGCCAAAGTTGTGGCCGAGTGACGTACCGAAGATTGTATAGCTTTGAAGTCCTGGGGTTTAAACTTAGACCCGTCAGCCTTGAATTCCGGGAACCCGGATACTACCTTGGCCGGGTCAAGCTTAGGAAAATAAGACTTCGCCAGCGTCAAAGCCCGGGTCATCCCAATCCGGCAAGACGAACGCTTCAGTATTTCAATCCATCCAGGCGCTGTGGACAAGGCCTGCATGAGATTTTCTTCGCCCGGGTATACCTCCGAAGGCCACTTTATAGCATCCAGCAAAAGTTTCGTGCCGGAAAAAAATGTCCGGAGCACAGTCTTCAGAGTTTTAGCCTGAGTAACGGTGTTCTCCTCCGGAGCAGCAAGGTTAGCACCTGCAATCGAAACACACAAAAGCATATCAGTAATATTGGTTATTACAGCGGCAAGATAGAAATACGCAAGTTAATCGCAAATAGCAAACTTACTTAGCAAGATACGATAAGTGTCCGTAATTTGAGTCGACAGGTTATTCAGCGAGGATTGGGCAGCATTGTATTTATTCTTGTATTTGGAGACATCTTTTTTCAAAGTCATTATCTCCGCTTCAAGGGTTTCCCTGCGCTTTGTTTCCGCAAGCAAGAGCTGCTCAGTTTTAAGTAATGTTTCATCCGACTGAGTTATCTCCGCCTGCAAAGAATGAGTGCGACTGTAAGCCGGATATCGCGAGAATATTTCCTTCCGAGAAAATAATTACAGAAAATTATTATGCGAAGTACCGAGAATAATTACAGAAAATTATGCTCGGAACTTGGGGACTGGATGTATAGTAAGAAGTGTCAAATAAGATTACCTGATGTGCTGCAGCCATACGCTCTAGGATATTTCCTTCCGAAGCTTTCATGGCGAGAAGAGCGCTCATTAGCTGGTTAAAATCAGCGTTATCCGAGTTAGATGACTCGGGTACCTGGAAAGTGGGAAAAGGAACTTTTCTTGTAACAGGAGGTGGCACCCGGGTCATCCGAATGTCGGAGTCTGGTCCCCCTCCCGCGCTCGAAGCTGCTCCCTTCTCCTTCTCGCCTGCGTGCGAAGCGATTGGATACCCGGCGTCATGCCTAGCTGGCTCCGGTGGCGACGCTTGCTCGTCGCCAGTTGTGGTGAAGGCATCATCAGCCGGCTCGTTCTCGACCCGGACCTTAGCCTCGGTGTCCTCCTGGTCGCTAGTAACAACCGTGGCTCTGAAGAAGGTGCGAAGGCACAATTAATCTTGGGTTATGAAAAAAGGCGATAAAAGCTCGGTATAATATCAGGAAAAGGCGCTTACCCGGTGTTCACCGGGAAGTCCGAAGGAAAGCCGCTGCTAGATCCGGAAGATACTGAAAAATGCCAAGCAAGGTTTGAGATTATGTTGCGAAGGAATGTCCGGAAAGGGTTTTTATTTACGATATAAATACCAGAGTGTCGAGCCGGGGGCGATGAAGTGCCCGGGTTAAGGCCCTCGTTGCCTGGATGGTTCCGGGTTACTCGGCGCCTGGTCGCGGGTGGCTCCTTCGTTTATGATCAAAAGGGGTGAAGGTGGGGTTAGCCCCGAAATGACGTTATGGGAACAAAAATTAAAGTGCAAGGGAACGAAATAAAAACCTGGAGGGCGATCCTCTGGGATTTCCTTTTGGATCCAGCTTTGGTGGCCGGCTCCGGCTCGTCCTCCTCGCTGGCGGACTCTTCCCAGCCATCTGTCTCTTCTTCCTCGTCTTGATCCTCTCGTTCTGAAAGGTATTGAAGATATAGCATAAGGAAAAAGAGGAGACAGGATATAATGTGTGCAAGGGGGTTAAGTATGCACCTTCGTCCGAATTAACGGCGTCATCTTCATCCTCCGCGTCTCCAGAATTGGGAGGAGTATCGATTGTCCAAAAGTCATTATCGGCCTGAGGTGAAAATGCCAGGGTAATGGTTAATATTGAGTCATGAAAAGCGGATAAAGGTAAGCTTGTTAAAATCCAAAATCAAGAGGCAGAAAGCTTACAGCGGGGGCGGGGTTCTCGAGTGTAAAAGGTTCTAACCCGGCTATGCTCCGGATTACCTCGAGCTTCTCTGTTAAAAAACCCTTGATCGTTTTGTTCATGTCATTAGGGGCAAAGGTGCTGGCAGAGTATCGGATCGGGTCCGTGGTTTGACCCGAATATTCACACATCAGCTTCTCACGAATGGAGTTTGGCTGGATGCGGAAGTTAACCCAGGTCTTCACCAAGTTTAGCCCGATGAGGCCTCGGGCTGATAAGATGGAGATCTTAGCCAACGAAGGCAAGATCGCCTCCCTGTCCGAGTCAGAGGCGAAGGCATTGAAAGATTCGGAAATGTCAAGCTGACCCTCCGAGTAACCCGGCAGCTTCTTCTCGCCGGGTGGGGAGGTGTCCTGGCAGTAGAAGTATGAGAGCTGCCAGTGCTTTACATGAGAATTGAGAGTGAGGGGAGGCATCAAGGAATTCTTGCGGCGCTGGATAGAAACCCCGCCGCAAGTAAGAAGTGCGCCGTCACCGCTTTCGCGGCACGGCTTGCACTGAAAGAGTTCAACAAAGAGAGCCAGACTTGGCGGAGTGCACAAGTAAGACTCGGAAAGAACGATAAAGTGGGTGATGTTCAGAACGGAGTTTGGGCCTATATCGAAAATACGGAGGTTGTAGTGATCTAGGACGTCACGAAAGAAAGGGTGACCCGGGGGCCTGAAGCCTCGGGTCACGTGTTCGACGAAACATATTACCTCATCCGTTGCTGGAGAAGGCCGGGTTTCGTTGCCTGGTACTCTCCAGTGGATAGATTCCTGGGGAGGAAGGATTCCAAGCTCGACTAACTCCTCCAGTTTGGCCTTGGTAACGGAGGATCTCCCCCAATTGGCTGAAATGGAGTTAGTGGGCTTAGTTTTAGCCGGCTGTTTCCCCTGCCTCTTGGGTGCCATGGGGTTGACCTGTTAAAACATCAAAGGGAAGGAGGTGAGAAGCGAAAGCTCGGAAATTAATGAATAGTCAATTACCGGTAACTTAAAAATAATCCGGGTATTGCCTTGCCGGATCAAGTGCGATCTGTCCGGGTATCGCATGTCGTTACGGAAGCCGTGAAGTTTTTCCGTAAAGTGAGTGTCTGGGGAAGGTAGAGGGATACCCTTATGTCTATTATCAGCAAGTGAGCCGGAGAAGTGAGATTTTCCGGATGATAAGAACAAGGGCGGAAATTTTTGGTGGCCCGAGCCCAGATGGGAAATCCAATTTCTGTATTTAAGGCCAATCTAATGATACTTAGTGGTAGGGGAGTAAGATAAGCTGCGCATCCTATCTATGGGAGTGGTTATGGTAAACACTAGCAAGTCAATTCGGCAGGGCCCGAGAAATTGCAGGCGACTCGATTCAGATCTGATCTAAGGGAAAGCTAAGAGATTGCAAGGTTGGGCTGGAGGATATCAAGAGCTTACCGGAGGAGGTTGAAGTAGGGATTTGCGGAGACAGATGGCGCAAGATTGATGCCCTTTCGCGATTTCCGGCCGGCGAATCGGGGGCTTGGTGGTGGATTTGGGAGCTGGAGTGGGTTGCACGGTGGCGGAGCGCAAGCGACGGCGGATGGGCTCCGGCGATGTGCGTATGGCTTCCGTGGTGGCACTCCGCGAACTCGAGCTTGAGGAGAAGAGGAGTGGGGGAAATGAGCCGTTAGGGTTGAGTTTGCTTCTTGGGGTCTATTTATAATAGCCCGGGTGGAAAAGCCTAACCTAACGGGCGAAACCCGGGAGGTGCGGAGTAATAGTTGGCTATTTTGAAATTTGAAAGACGCGCCTTATGCATAGATCGATATAATCCAGAGAAAAAGGAAGGGGAAATTTCTTTCCTAGTATCAGCGATAGTTATCGAGGAAGATGTGAAATCATCGAGTTTCCTATTAAGACCCAAGTCTGGAAGATTGAGGGAGAGCCTTTGAGGGAGAGCCGGGTTGCTACCTGATCCCCTTGGTGCTAATCCCAGCCATTTGTCAACATATTGTATCTTGATCTTCATGTGTTCTTGTATCCAATATTTCTGCAGGGAATAGCCAGCACTTCGAAGAGTAAAAATCTTGGAAGCCCAGGCTATTCTGGGGACTACTGATGGGGGGATAGTAACCCGGTAGGCCCACTTCAAGATATAATCCGGCCCGAGGTGTGCTGAGCGATATCCGGCTAGGGGTAAAGAGATTACCGGAAGGCCCAAAGGCTTGTGAGATTTGTAACCCGGATTGTGGGCTGCGATAAGGAAAGTTAGGGTTTGTATGTGGAGTTCGAGTAGGACTCAAGATGTGCCTTGAAGGGCAAGTTAGGGGTGTACGGGTGCTTTATAAACCGGCCCCTAGGTTTAGTTTGCCAGAGATTCAAGTCATAGTTGTAACACCTGTTATCGAGTATCCAGCATAATTCATATTGAGATCCGGCGAGTTATTTTCCGGTTCTTAGATTGCTTTCCGCCATGTCTTCCTTCGAGCTAAACCATCTCCCGAATACCTGTGTCGACTTGCCCCAAGATCAGTTACCCCCGGTAACATCTGCCGTGATTATCCCACGACAACCACCCTCTGCCGGCACTTCCCGGACTAGTGATAACCCAGTGGCACTAAGAGTCGGTCGATACGTGTGGGTAAAGTTGTATACCATTGCAGGGTTAAATCTTTTCGAAAAGCCGTGTCCGCAGTTAAGGACGACTTGGTGACGGATTCTGTGATCATAGATAACTTGAACGGAATGACTAAAACTTGCTGATAACGAATGAAGGATGCCTCCTCGGAGATGCCGAGAGGGGTTACCTTGTAGCATGAGTTACCGGAACAACTTGAGGTGGTGATCTTTGGGCACGAGGTGCTGAAATGATATTGGTGGTTTAAAAAGATGATGATATCAGTAGTTGAGTAGCTTTCTTACCTGTTTTCAAAATACTCCATGAGACGTGCTATTCCTTCCTCAACTTGGAAAAGAAAGATGGATTTATGCAAAATAACCTTCATAACTCCTAAAAGAAGCAGATATATAATAGGTTAACTAAGTCTTGTTGAGTACCTCCCGTACTCATGTTTGCTTTAACTTGGTTCAGGTGGAGTTCCTCAGTTCAATGGTGTTTCAACGTGGACATCGACGAGTAGTTTGGGATTCTCAGGTAGCAGCCTGAAATCTATGGGCTGGGACGTCGCCTTATGTTGCGGCCTCTTAGGCCTTTTTGGTTCTTGTTGATTAGCAACATATCTTGCCTTCCGTTGTCTGATGTAATGTTGGGTCGTGTGACCTCTGTTTGTAAAGCGATACTCTAGTAACACCTGTTTAATACAACTTCCATGTCTAGAGTGCTGCTTTGATCGGTTGTTGGTTTCGAGCTCATTGTTATACAGTTTTGGCTATGCCTGCATAGTTGTCGCAGTCGAGGGGTTGTGGAGCCGATGATCCAAGTCCGAGCCCGCCTGCAGATGTGATTCGGCCTGGGGCGAGGCAACCCAGTAACCCTTGATTGTTGTTGCATTTTCTGGACACATAGCAGCTCTGCATAACTTTGGTCCCGTTCCTTCAGTTTCAACCGACTCGTGGACACTTGGGTATGCATATCTGGTTATGATTAGCATGGACACAAGGAGTAGTAGACTGGGGATCCGGACTACGTGCCGATGAATCTGGTTTGCCTGCCGTTGTTTGTTGCGGCCGGGGCTGGTAACCCTGAAGGCCGTGTGAGTCCATTGCTAGGAGCACATAACAGTTTGTATATCTCCGAGTCTGGGGTCTGACAGAGGTACTTTCCCCTGGCTCTCCGTGGCCCTAAGCTCGCGTGGTTGCTGAACCTCCGTGAATCCGTGGGAGCACCTGCGCGCACATTTTCTCCAACGCTTCCGCCACTGCGTCTGTCTTCCCCGTGGTGAACCCGAGGGTCAAGTGACTCTCTGGTGTTTCCCCATGGGACGCGGCAGCCACGGCGCGGCGGAGGCGCACGACACCACCCGCCATGCCGCGTGTATACTCTACGGGTCCCCCGCCCCTTCTTCCGGTCGCCTCCTAAAGCAGCGTCGCGGGAGGTCAACGCTGCCTGTCGTGGGGGCGAAACGGCTACCCTGCCACTCAAGTGGTCCCAGCAAAAGATCTCCTTCGACGCCGCCAACCACCCCAAGGCCGTTGGCTCAGTGGGGGCCACCCCTCTGGTGTGTACCCCCAAGATCAACCACATTGCCGTCTCGAAGACGCTTGTGGACGGAGGCACCAGCAGCAACGTAACCCCCTCGGGACCTTCGAGAAGCTGCGCATCCCGCGTGACCACCTCAGGGCCACCAGACCCTTCACCGAAGAAACCATCAGTATGACCGTGCCGCTAGGAAGGGTCATGCTGGCAGCCATGTTCGGGACCCGCCAAAACTACCGCACCGAGGAGATAGACTTTGACGTCGCCCACATCGGGCTGCCCTACATCGCCATACTCGGCTACCCGGCGCTGGCTAAGTTCATGGCCGCCACGCACCACGCCTACAACATGGTCAAGATCCCCGGGAGCAGCAGACCACTCGCTGTTCACGGGGACATGAAGGGCTCGGTGCGCTCCATGGAGGACGCCTACAAGGAGGCGGCAGCATCACACCCTATCGACTAGCGAAACCTCAGGGACGCTATCGAGCCTCTGAAGAAGAAAAAACAGTTCTCTCATGAGAAGGCCGTCACAAAGAAGGTCTCCATGAGCCCCGACGGCATGGGGCCGTCACTCACCATCGGGGCCGGGTTGCCTCCCAAATAGGAAAGCGCGCTCGTCGCCTTCCTTCGGGCAAACACGGACATGTTCGCACGAACAACGTCTCATATGCCCGGTGTACCAAGGGAGGTGATCGAGCACCATATGGCAGTGTGCCGAGGCGCATGCCCGGTCAATTAAAAGGCCCGTCGCCAGGGCCCGGAGAAAGAAGAATTCATCGTCAAGGAGGTGGAGAAGCTCCTAGACGCCAAGATTATCCGCGAGGTCATCCATGCCGAGTGGATCCCCAACCCCGTCGTCGTCTCCAAGCACACGGGTGGTCTCCAAACCTGTCGTCGTCTCCAAGCACACGGGTGGAGGACGTCTATACATGGAGTTCACCGACCTCAACAAGGTCTGCCCAAAGGATCCATATCCTCTCCCGAGGATCGATCAAATATTTAGACTCCCCCGCTGGGTGCGACCTTCTCTGTTTCCTGGACGCCTTCTCAGGCTATCATCAGATCAAAATGGCCAAAGAGGATGAAGAGAAGATCGCCTTCATGAACCCTTGCGGGGTGTTCTGCTACACCTGCATCAGGGCTGGGGTGCTTCATTTCCATGTTCGACGACAAGGCTCTGCCATTCTTTAAGCTCCTGAAGCGTTCTGGTCCATTCAAATGGACTGCCGAGGCAGCTGCTGCATTTGAGGAGGTCAAAAGGTATCTGGCAAGCCCTCCTATACTCGTCACACCGCGACCGCGGGAGCTACTGCGCCTGTACCTGGCGGCCACCCCTCAGACAGTCAGCGCTGCACTCGTAGTTGAAAGGCCGACTGACAAGAAAAGAGCTGCCCTGCCCGCCCTGGAGCCCACGCCCGCCTCTCCCCGGGAGTACCCCGTTGCAGGCGAGGAGCTCCACAAGGAGAATACCCTCATGCAGCCTCAGGAGAGCCCCAATGCGTCAGGAAAACTCATTGCCGGGGCCTTACAGTCGCTGTTGTCGAACACCCTGTCTATTTTGTTAGCATCGTGCTTCGAGATGCCTGCGAGAGGTACCCTGTGCAGCAGAAGCTCCTGTACACGCTCCTTGTAGCTTCAGGGAAGCTTCGTCACTACTTTGAGGGGCACCCCATCACTGTGGTGTCAACCTTTCCCCTTGAGCAGATCCTTCGAAATTCTAACGCCACGGGGCGTGTCGCGGAGTGGGCTGTCGAGTTTCAACACTTTGAGCTCCAGTTCCTCATGACCAAGACCATCAAGGGAGGAATTTTGGCAGAATTCAACGCAGAATGGACAAATCCACCGCCGAAAGAAGACCCCGAAGAGGAGACAACCATCCCCGGAAAGCTGGATCCTGGAGAATGTACCATGCATTTCGATGACGCTTTCTCCTCCAGGGACTCGGGGGATGGCGTCATGCTCACGTCGCCCACGGGTGACAGGCTCTACTACGCCGTCCATCTCTAATTTGTCCACAAGGCCAAAGGCTCCAACAACATCGCCGAGTACGAGGGGCTCCTTGCCGGAATCAGGGCCGCCATCGCCCTGGGCGTCAAGCGCGTCATCATCAAGGGAGACTCGTAGCTCCTAGTAAACTTCTCCAAAAAGAGTTACGTCACCAAGGATAAGCACATGGCGCTATACCTCGAGGAAGTTCGCAAGCTCGAAAAGTGCTTCCTCGGCCTAGAGCTGCAGCATACCCCACGCGGGAAAAACCAAGAAGCATACAACCTCGCCAAGAGAGCATCAAGAAACTGGGCGCAGGCGCCGGGCGTCTTCGAAGAAAGGATCACCAAGCCATCCATCATACCTCCCGTCGACAACGAGGAGCCACAAGGACACCAGCACCTCAAGGAGGAGCCACCACCCGCTCCCTCCCAAGGCCCACCTGACTGCAGAACCCCTTCGGGGAACCGCTTGGTGTTCGCCTTCACTCACGAGGAAGCATGCTAGAACAAGAGCATGATCGACTATCTATAGAAGGGCGACCTCCCAGAAGAGGAAGCAGAGGCCGAATAGGTCGCCCATCGAGCCAAGATGTACTCCGTCATCAACTCCAAGCTTTACCGGAGGCCCCCCAATGGCATGGCGCTGTTGTGCGTCCTCCGACGACGGCGTGGAACTCCTCAAGGACATCCACCAAGGCGACTGTGGCCACCACTCGTCATCACGTACCCTCATAGGCAAGGCCTTCAGGTACGGCTTCTACTGGCCCACGACCCTCAAGGATGCCACTGAGCTCGTCAAGTCCTATGAGGCGTGCCAGTTCCGCGCCAAGCAGACGCACCAGCCCGCGCAAGGGATCCAAACCATCCCCCTCTCATGGCCGTTCGCGGTCTGGGGCCTGGACATCTTGGGACCCTTCCCTCGAGCGCTCACGAGCTACCCCTACCTCTACGTCGCCATCAAAAAATTCACCAAGTGGGCGGAGGTAGAAGCCGTCCGGGACATCCCGACAAGGACGGCGGTGAAGTTCATCAAGGGGTTGGTCTGCCGCTTTGGCGCGCCCAACCGCATCATCACCGAAAATGGCGCGCAATTCACAACGGGCCTCTTCAAGTCATACTGCGCCAACGTGGGCATCAAGATCTGCTACGCCTCCGTCGCGCAGCCGCGCAGCAACGGCCAGACAGAGGCGCCAATGCCGAGGTCCTCAAGGGCCTCAAGATGTGGAGCTTCAACAAGATCAAGGCCCACAGGAAGAAGTGGATCAATGAGATTCCGTCGGTTCTGTGGTCAATCTGCACCATCGCAACCAAGCCAAGGGGGTAACGCCTTTCTCCCTAGTCTATGGGGCCGAGGCCGTTCTCCCTGCCAAACTCGAGCTTGGCTCTCCCAGAGCCATGGCTTTCAAAAAGGACAGGTAGGGGGAACTCCACGCCGAGGACTTGCTGCTTATCGAGGAGGTGAGAACCCGAGCCACTCGGTATCAGCAAGGCCTCCGGCGCTAGCTCAACAACACCATGAGGCCACACACACTAGAGGTGGGTGACCTGGTCCTGAGGAGGATTCTCTCCCAAGAGGGCTTGCACAAGCTCTCTCCCGTGTGGGAGGGGCCGTACCGGGTAACACACGTTGCGAGACCTGGTGCGGCACGACTGGAGACTGAAGACGGCACGCCTGTGCCAAACCCGTGGAACATCCAGCATCTGCGAAAGTTCTACCCTTAGTCCTTAGTTTTTGCTCGCTCCACGTGCCTCCCCTAGGCCGTGGTGACGCACCCTCGAGGGGACCCGTGATGCCACGGTAAAAACGACGCCAGGACCTCCGTGAAGGTTTCAGGGGGCATCTCATCAGGCGGCCGCTCGGCGGTAGAGAGCCTCTACCCACACAAGTGGGAAGCCGCATGGCAAATCATTGCACCTGACCTCGCGCGAGTCTCAGCCCCATGCCGATGGGAGTTCGTGTCTGCACGGGGCGTCAAGTGCTTCTTGGGGGACCATAGGGTCATGACATCCCCAAGCATGTGTTGTAGAGCCTCACCCTAGCAGTATTTTTTTTATCCCTGCCAGTAACACTTGTCTCTCGGCAAGCCTCTCTTTCTCTCTTCGGGAGCATGCATCTTTCACTCCTTCTCGAGGACACCTCGCGAGCGGGGACTAGGATTGGTACCCATGCACGGGTGAGACCCAATCAAAATAAATCCAAGTGGTACAGCTCTATCTAAATGGGTCGCTACCGTGCACAACACCTCATCTAAGCCCTTGGTGCTGACTTCCTATCGAGGTATCCATGAGAAGAGCGCCAGGCATGTACTCTCTCTCACTGTAGAAACAAGCTCCTACCTCCCAAAGCACCCAAGCACGTACTTTTCGCAAGATAAAGAAGAATTCCTCAAGAGGGGCAGCGGCAAAGACATTTGCGGCAAGCAGCTCACCGCGACAAGGACTCCGAAAATCCTAGAGCTAAGTCTAAAAAACTCATTCCGCTGGCTCTCCAAAGAATCCACTCGCAAATGATAAGGCAAGAACACACTTCCTTCATATTTCATACATGAGATGCATTCGAGTACATGGAAATTCTGCAGATCCGTCGCGAAGACTAAAAGTTGCTAGGACCAGGAAGGAGCTACCCCCCTTCCACGGCTATCAAAGGAAGAAAAACTGCGACCAACCTCGGCCAGACCTGTCTTCGCCACAGCTGCAAGACATGCTCGACCGAGGAGGAGCGATGGAGGCGACGAGGAGAAGGAGGAAGAAGAGGAGTCGAGACGAAGGATGACTGATCAGGATCGTCAGGCCCTCCGTCTGGATGAAGGCACCAAAAGGCCTTCAGCTGCTCCCCGAGCCCAGATCGTTGCTCTCCTCCTTAACGGACAACGGATCTTCCTCGTCCTCTTCTTCAGCAACATCATCTTCATCATCATCATCGTCACCCTCCTCCTCACTGCTCTCGCTCTCGATGCAGCACTCCACACGTTCGCCGCGACGCCCGAAGATCTTCATGAAGAGGCGGTCCACCGCGTCGAAGCGGAGGTGGAGGACTTGGCTCTCCTCCACCCACTGGGCGTGGGCGAAGGTCTTCCACCCCCTCGCCAGCGACAGGTGGCCGGCAGAGCGAAACTCCGCCGACGCCCACCAAGGCCCATTGATGCAGCCCACCACTTGAAGCCAGAAGCCGCGGGGAGGGTTGCGCACGACGGAAGCGGCAAAGGCGTCGGGGAGCCTCAGCTTACTGCGAAGGAGACCATAGAGGGCCACTATGAGCTCATGCTCCGGTACGCGGGTGTCCTCCGCCCAACGAGGAAGGGAACTCTGATGGTGCAGGTCTTGCACTCATTGGGAGACCCAAGAGGAAGGTATGATGAGCACAGCAACAGTTTTCCCTCAGTACGAAACCAAGGTTTAATAGACCAGTAGGAGCAAGGAGTAACTTCAGAAGGTTGAAGCAGCTGAGATGGCAGGGCGCACTACCGGTTCCGAAGAACCGTGGAACCTACACAATACAATCAAATCACTTTGCCCCAACGAAGCTGTGAGGTTGTCAATCTCACCGGTTTTGCTGAACACAGAGAGGTTAAACATATGGTGTGGAAAACAGTATGAAAGCAGTAGGTGTTTTATCAGTATGAGGAAAAAGGACCAGCATCCACAGTTCACTAGTGGTGTCTCTCCGTGAAAGATAAATAACTTGTGCGGTGAACAAATTACATCTGGGAAATTGACAGAAATGAAGGCTGCACCGTAATGCATATGCAAGACATAAAGATTACTGTGTGATTCATGCGGGCATTAGAACAAAATACATAGACCGTCATCCAACTGCATCTATGTCTAATAACCCTCCGAATATCATCCGAACAAACATTGGGTATTAAGTTGCAAGCAACAGATTATCGCCGTAAGCAAAGTGTGTAATGTAAACAATGTAAACTAGGTAAGCATCGTCCATCCGTCACGTTTCTGTCACTCGAGCACAGATGCAAAGGAGGCATGAACCCACTATCGAGCATAAATACTCCCTCTTGGAGTTACTAGCATCTACTTGGCCAGAGCATCTACTAATAACGTAGAACATGCAAGATCATAAATAACATATGCATTAAGATAACATGATAGATTGATTATCAGAAGACATAGCATTTGACATTCATCAGATCCCAGCAAACACAACATGTAGCATTAAATAAAGATGATCTTGATCATGTTAGGCAGCTCACAAGATCTAAACATGAGGTACAAAGTGGAGAGAACAACCATCTAGCTACTGCTATGGACCCGTAGTCCAGGGATGAACTATTCACGCATCACTTAAGAGGAGGGCATGGTAGTGTAGACCCCTCCGGTGATGAATTCCCCTCCCGGCAGGGTGCCGGGGAGAGCTCCAGAACCCTCCCGATCTCGGGATGACGATGACGGCGGCCTCGGGTCTTTTTCGGAACGAAGTGGGATATCTTTAGGGTTTACGTATCGGGGGTGATGTCTACGCACGCTTCTATTCTTGTAGACAGTGTTGGGCCTCCAAGTGCATAGGTTTGTAGAACAGTAGCAAGTTTCCCTTAAGTGGATCACCCAAGGTTTATCGAACTCACGGAGGTAGAGGTTAAAGATATCCCTCTCAAGCAACCCTGCAATTAAGATACAAGAAGTCTCTTGTGTCCCCAACACACCCAATATACTTGTCAGGTATATAGGTGCACTAGTTCGGCGAAGAGATAGTGAAATGCGAGTAATATGGATGGTTAAAAGTAATAATAGCAATCTGAAATCAATATGGCAGCAAACACACATGTAGCAGAATAGGCGGAAAACGGTGTTTCAATTCTTGGAAACAAGGCCTAGGGATCCTACTTTCACTAGTGGACACTCTCAACAATGATCACATAATTGAATAACTAAATATCTTCTCTTTACTATGCTACTCTTAACCCTCTCCGGTTGGATAACGAACACTAATCATTGCGTGGGGCTGCAAAAAGCATTCCTTAAAGTAAGCATTCCCATGTCTAGTTAGCCCCATACTGTCAACTTGAGTGCCCTAGAAGGTACTAGACAAACACGACAATTCATAGAGGAGACACACAAGATGTGCACACTGTCACCTTCACACCGCGGGACAAGGTGACTGTAAAGTTCATATTAATAAAACACTTGAGTAGCACAAGATGAAGTGTCGTGGGATAATCACGGCAGATGTTACCGGGGGTAACTGATCTTGGGGCAAGTCGACACAGGTATTCGGGAGAGGGTTCAGCTCGAAGGAAGACATGGCGGAAAGCAATCTAAGAACCGGAAAATAACTCGCCGGATCTCAATATGAATTATGCTGGATACTCGATAACAGGTGTTACAACTATGACTTGAATCTCTGGCAAACTAAACCTAGGGGCCGGTTTATAAAGCACCTGTACACCCCTAACTTGCCCTTCAAGGCACATCTTGAGTCCTACTCGAACTCCACATACAAACCCTAACTTCCCTTACCGCAGCCCACAATCCGGGTTACGAATCTTACAAGCCTTTGGGCCTTCCGGTAATCTCTTTACCCCTAGCCGGCTATCGCTCAGCACACATCGGGCCGGATTATATCTTGAAGTGGGCCTACCGGGTTACTATCCCCCCATCAGTAGTCCCCAGGATAGCGCGGGTTTCACGGATTCATCCTTGAAGCGCTCGCTATTCCCTGAAAAAGATACGAAACACCCAAGTTCATGGGGACCGAGTTAAATTGCTTCGACAGATGGCTAGGCACAGCTCCATGACGGCCATACGATAACTCGATTCCCCCCCGAATGCCTAACATGCCTTTCCAAATTTGAACCCTAAAATGCCAAGATTCCACTCACGATACCGGTCCCTGATATCTCGGGGTAGGTTACACTTCCTCCGCCAACGGAACATTTTATTCCATTCCGGGCGCATGCACCACCAAATCCGCACGGATAATTACTGTCCCGTAGCTTCCGATTTTCCAGTCGCGGGGGTGAGCTCACCACCTCCCTTATAAATACCAATCGAAGGTAACCCTAGGCCTTTCACCTCACCTCATCATACCCTTTCTCCTCGCTCCCTCGCAATTTCCGCCGCCGGAGCTCGCGCACACTACAACAGATAAGACCACTGCCGGCCGCGCTCGACCTCGAGCTATCCCGCGCCGCCATCGCGCATTGTCGTCGCATCTTCGTTTCTCTCATTGAGGGCCGTGGGGAGACACTCAAGCCGCGCCACGCACCACCCTCATTTCGGACCTCAATCCCCTCGGTAAGCCTCTCTCAATCATCCAATTGAAACTCGCAATTTCTTCAATTTGACCAGGATCGGATCTGGATCAACTCGTAAATTACCTTCCTGGTGTCGTCAAATCAAACCGCTTCGATAGTCCTTAGCTCCTCTAATCACCTGATGCGTAGTCGCAGCTCATCCCCGCGCATTTATTGACCATCAAACTTTATACAAGATCGCTCGCAAGCTTTTCAACCTAGATCCGTTCCACCTTGTTTTTTCCGCTTGTCTCATTAACATCCGGAAAATCCTCTTTTTCCAGTTATTTCCTTCGCAATAAAGGTATGGGCAACCATCCATGTTCGCCCAACCCACCTCAATACGTAAGTAATTAACAATTTACTCAACCTCATCTGACACCCGGAAAATCCTCCACATTTAACATCGTAGCGCGTTATCCGGGTATTATTTTAGCCTTCGCATTGTCTTGATATTTCCAGACTCGGACAATCTGATACTCCGAATCTTACTCCATACATCTCTTGTCCCTTGCAGGTCGACTCCATGGCTCCGAAAAGACAGGGAAGGCACCCGGCTCCGACCAAGACCCCTCAAACCACTTCCGCCAACTGGGGTCGGTCTTCAACGACGAAGGCCAAGCTGGAAGGAATGGCCGAATTAGGAATCCTTCCCTCTCAGAAGGAGATACATTGGAGGGCTCCTGACGATGAGACCCGTCCTACTCCTGCCGGGAATGAGGTAATCTGTTTTACCGAGCACGTGACCCGGGGATTTCGTCCTCCGGGTCACCCTTTCTTCCGGGAAATCTTAAGCCACTACGGCCTCCGGGTGTTCGACATAGGGCCTAACTCTATGCTGAATATTACCCATTTCATAGTCTTGTCCGAATCTTACTTATGCATTCCACCAAGCCTGGATCTTTTTATTGAGTTATTCCAATGCGAGCTGTGCCGCGAGAGCGATGACGGAGCTCTTCTTACTTGTGGCGGGGTATCTATCCAGCGCCGCAAGCACTCACTAATGCCAACTCTTAACTTGAACTCCCACGTCAACAACTGGCAACTATCTTTCTTCTACTGCCATGACACTTCTCCGGATGGTGAGAGGAAATTGCCGGGTTACTCGGAGAGCCTCCTTGAATCCTCCGAGTCTTTTAGCGCTTTTGCGCCCGAGCCTGATAGGGAAGCAATTCAGCCCTTTTTGGCCAAACTAGCAGCCCTCTCAGCCCATGGCCTTCTTGGGCTTAATCTAATAAAGACTTGGATAGATTTCCGGGTTCAGCCCAACTCCATTCGTTCGAAGTTGCTACACGAGTACTCGGGTCACATCACGGACTCCCTCCGCTACTCCACCAAGAACTTCCCTGCTGGCAACACCAACAAGACCATCAAGGGCTTCCTGATGGAGAGGCTAGATGTTATAAAGAACGCTACCGGGCTACCCCCGTTTACTCGGGAGAATCCCGCTCCAGCGGTAAGACCTGACCCCCTTTTTCTTGTTTCAGCACTTTTACCCGCTATAGTCTCTAACCACTACTTGCCTTTACTTGTTCACAGGCTGACGATCCCTTCTGGAAGGTCGAGAACTCTCCTCCCTCCCAAGACCCCGAAGGGGAAAACGAGTCCATTGATGACGACGAGGGTACTCTTTCATAACCTTTATACCTGCCTTTCATCTGTGCCACCTTTCTTACCACTCGTCCTTTCTTATCTGATACTTACTCGGCTTTCAGGGTCAGAGGACGAAGAGGAGGAAGAAGAAAATGACCCGGAAGCCACCGAGTCTGACCAAGAACCCCCAGCTGGAAACAAAAGGAAAGCTAGAGGGGTAGTTGAAAAGGTTCCCTTCTCTTCCATGTCTTGTGCGCCTTATTCCTTTGCCACTATGCGTGAACTTAATGAGCGATTATCACATTCATCCTTCTTGAAGGACCCTCTCCCGACTAAACGTAGGGTGACCCGGAGTTCTCCGGGGGATGATCCCCTTAACCCGGGTATCTCCACCTCACCCGCTCATCGAGCCAGCACCCCTCCAGCTCAACCTTCCCAATCTCCTCAACGTCAT
Source organism: Alopecurus myosuroides (assembly GCA_028641055.1). Lineage (NCBI taxonomy): Eukaryota > Viridiplantae > Streptophyta > Magnoliopsida > Poales > Poaceae > Alopecurus > Alopecurus myosuroides. The sequence goes on along the minus strand of CM054063.1, from coordinate 325,277,054 downwards.
CCGTCTCCTAGTCATCCACTTGCCGGGCAATTTCGCATACCGCAGCCAGTGCTTTTACCAACGTCATCCGCCTCCAGCTGCGAGCTTCCCCCGGATTATGCTGTGAACACCGGGTAAACTACCTTTACTTACATTCTCTCGCACTTGTTATCTTTCTTTTTTCCATACATTCCACTAATCAATGTCTCCTTTTTTCCTTTCAGCGCCACAGTTACGCTGAGTGACCCGGATATTCCTGAAGCAGAAAGGCAGGGAGAGGAGAAGCCGAGTAATAACATGGACATTGAGGTTGAGGACAAGGCCGAGGACGGAAATGAAGAAGACCCTTTTAAGGACCCACCTCCACCAAAAACTGCATCACCCCAGCCCTCTGAGGAGGTGGACGAAGATATCATTTTGGAGACCAAGTCGGGTTCTCCTAATCCGGACACTCAAACGGTCCGGGTTTCGACCCCCAGACCCGGAACAACCCTTCAGCAGGAAGGCCAGTCTTCCGGCCCTTCTCGACTTCGCCCTGAAGACATGACCTTTGCTCAAATGCTAGATGCCCTCCATACCTTGAAGGGTGATGAAGAAAACATACTAGACGCCTTAATAACCAAGCATGAGGTAATCCCGAGTAGTACCAATTGTTTCCACACATAGTCCCCAAGTTCCAAGTAAATTACTAAGTAACTTGCTTGGAACTTTGTATAATGTTTCTGGCTAATCCCCCTTCATGCTTCCTTATAGGACTATGTTTCACAGTTGGAGAAGAAGCTGGCCAAGTCCACCAAGCGTATTGAAAAAGAAACGGCCCTTCGTGAAGCTGCGGAGACTGAAGCTCGCAGGTGCCAAAAAATGACGAAAAGGTACAGGAAAAGAGCTCACAAGGCTAAGGATAAACTGGCAACACTTTCCGTGCAAATTGCTGACGTTTATCGTACCGCGACTGGTAAGATTTTTTAAATTTCACCTTTTTTATGACCCGGATTCCTTTGATATGAACCACTGTACTTGCTTACTTACTATCTTTGCTCCTTTGGCCTCTTTAGCAGGCCCAAGTGATGCTGCCCCCGAAGAAGATGACGCTGCTAAGCTAAAAACCATCAAAAATACTCTTCGCCAACTTTGCAGCGGAGTTAGCTGGATACTTGATGAGTTGCGACTGCCGGGTGTCAGGCCAGATAATATGAAGAGATTACTGGAATTCTGCTCCACGATCCCCGAGTGGATTTGGCACTGGAAACGGTCCTCCTGCCGATTTGGGGTAACCCGGGGGCTCGCGTTGGCTAAAGCCTACGCTCCCAAGCTAGAGCTGGCCAAACTTATGAGCGGATTTCCAGAGTTCAACTTGGATGGGTCCAAGTTTTTGCCAAAGGACTTCAAGGCTATTCAGAAAGAAGTCCGTCATCCGGCTAGCGTTATCGCTGATAGCTTAGAGATTGATGTGATTCTCCCTGCTTATGATGCTAATGACAAGATTGTCAAGGCGAACCGCCCCCAGCCGTACGATATGCTTGCCCGTTGGAGGGAGGAGGCAATCAAGATAAGGGACGAAGCTGCCAAGAAGGCCGATGCCGACTCTGCTCCTGCAACTTCGCAACCCGGGACTGCTACTGATCCGAGTGGCGCCGCCACCACCAGTGGCGACAAGGGCAAGGCCAAGATGGATCCTGCAGCTTGAAGTAATGAATATCGCCTATCATTCCATGTGTGTCAGTCGGCAAAGCGTCGCTAAAACAGCTTTATTATTTATTTAAGCGGAGCGCCTGTGCTCTTTTGATACTTTAGGGTTTTTGTAATATTTTTGTTTAAACTCCCGATGCACTTTGCGCCCCTTTGGGCTTTTGATTAATGTGTCTTTGCACCCGCTTGTTCTTGATATCCACTTACTTTATTCTTGATACCTTGTACCTTTACTTTTTTTTTATGCTTTCCTTGGCGAGACCCGACCTCCGGGTTTCGTTGACATCTGGGGAACGGGCTTACACCCGGATCCCTAAGCCCCCGAGACCCGGATGCGTGGCTCGTTGGAATTTTATCGGCTGGATAATGCTGTTTCTTCTTCAGAGCTCACAAGTCCCCCAGTCCGGGTTTCCGCGTCTAGGACACGTGATTGTTTCTTTTCAAGGAAACGAATCGCCTGTCGCTAAATGCCCAAGACTTCAGGACAGCGTTTTATGATGTTTGAAGTTATGCTTGATAATCGTTGAGTTTCCGGCTGCTAGCCTTATACTCTGCATAACTTGTGGTTTAGATGCCCTTTCAACTACCTTGTACTATAAGCCGGCTTTCGCGTGGATACCATGTTGTTACATCAATACGAAAACGGGGTCAAGCAAGTCCCGTTTGGGTCTCATGACCGACAGTAATCGTAAGCGAACAAATCATGCCACTTTGTTGCGAGTCACATCGAGCTTAAGTAAGAATAGCCGAGAAATTTGGACTTCTTTGTCCGGTTATAAGATTGTAGCCGCACTCGTTTTTTCAAGTGACCGGCCCCTATAACTCATTGGCATCAAGGCCGGGTCTCTTTTGAGTTTGCAGCTGTGCTTATAGGAGCAACCAGCCCTCAAGACCTGAATATGCACACCGTATAAATGACAATTGCCTCTTTTCTTGATAATCCCCCTTTTTATTTGATATGAGAAAATTAGGCCAGCAAGCCGCCTCATTAAAAACCCATCCAGTCCCCAAGGGTGCCCCGGATAGGAAAAGAGTGCGTCTGAAACCTGCTGCCTGTTACATCGTTTTCTGCTAAGTATAATACGGACGTAGCTGAGCCACGTTCCATGGTCTATCTCTCTCTTGCATAGGTGCAGTAGTGTGAGCAGTGTCGTTGGTTGTGGCCGATTCTTCTCTTGCATCTATCAAGTAATATGACCCATTATGCAGACTCCCACTTACGATGAAAGGTCCTTCCCATGGTGGCGATACTTTGTGCTTTCCCTCGTTTGTCTGAACCAAGCGCAGGACCAAGTCTCCCTCCTGGAAGACCCGGCTTTTCACCCGCCGGCTATGATATCTTCGCAAGTCCTGCTGATATATGGCTGACCTTTCCAAGGCTTGCTCCCTTTGTTCTTCTAACATATCCACGGCGTCTTGCCGGGTCTTCTCGTTCTCCACTTCGACATAGGCTGTCACTCTTGGTGAGTCATGAATGATGTCGCTTGGTAATACTGCTTCTGCGCCGTAGACCATGAAGAAAGGTGTCATATGGGTGGATCGGTTAGGTGTAGTATTGATACCCCAGACCACGGAAGGGAGTTCTTCAACCCATGCCCCAGCGGCCCTGATACAAGGAACCCTCAGTCGTGGTTTCAATCCACGAAGTAGCTCTTGGTTCGCCCTCTCCACTTGCCCGTTGGCTTGCGGATGTGCCACTGATGCTACATCAAGCCTGATTCCATTGCTGCCACAAAATTTTTCCATCTCTCCAAGGGACATGTTGGTTCCATTGTCGGTAATTATGCTGTGGGGGTATCCAAACCGGTATATAATTCTTTTCAAGAACTTGACTGCTGTGGCCGCTTCGCAATTGGTGACCGGCATAACCTCCACCCATTTGGCAAACTTATCAACAGCCACTAAAAGGTGCGTCTTCTTGCAAGGTGACATATGGAAGGGGCCAACCATGTCCATACCCCAAACAGCGAATGGCCAAGTTAATGGGATGGTCCGTAACTCCATAGCCGGCACATGAGTTTGGCGAGCGTACCTTTGACATCCGTCGCACCTTGCCACTATCCGTTCCGCGTCTGCTAGAGCTGTGAGCCAGAAGAACCCATGCCGATAGGCCTTGGCCACAAGGGACCTTGTGGACGCATGATGCCCACAATCGCCTTCATGGATCTCCTTAAGGATCTGTCGGCCTTCTTCTGGTGTCACACAGCGCAAAAAGACTCCTGCCGCACTTCTCTTGTACAACTCCCCATTGATAATAGCATATCCTTTTGCCCGCCTCAGGATTTGTCTTGCTAGTACCTCCTGCTCTGGTAGTTCGCCCCGCGATAAGTAGGCCAGATATGGCTCTGTCCATTCGGGAACGTCACGTATTGTAGCCACGAGCTCTACATCCGGGTCTCGATTTGCTAGTTCTTCTTCAGACTCGGATTTAACTGACGGTCGCCATAGCTCGTCCAGGAAAACATTAGGTGGAACCGGCTCCCTGCGCGAGCCGAGTCTGGCGAGTGCGTCCGCTGCCTCGTTTTTTCTTCTGTCTATGTGCTCCACTTCATACCCGGAAAAACATCCGGCAACCATATCAACCTCCCTGCGGTACGCTGCCATAGTGGCGTCCTTTCTATCCCAGGTTCCTGATACCTGCTGCACCACGAGATCCGAATCTCCAAAGCATCGTATCCTTTTAATGTTCATCTCCTTGGCTACCTTTAAGCCATGCAACAGAGCCTCATACTCGGCCACGTTGTTTGAACAATCGAAGTGAATCTGCAGCACGTAACTTAGTTTATCCCCCTTTGGTGATGTCAGCACCACTCCAGCTCCTGACCCTTCGTACTGCTTTGATCCATCGAAGTGCATGGTCCATGACTCGGAACTTGGAACTGCGGTAACCATTCCAGTGTGCGTCCAGTCGTTAACGAAATCAACCAAGGCCTGGGACTTGATTGCCGATCTGGGCTCGTAGCTGATATGATAATCTCCCATCTCTATTGCCCATTTGGCTATTCTTCCCGTTGCATCCGAGTTTCTGATGATATCCGACATTGGTATTGAACTAACCATTGTTATGGGATGTTCTTGGAAATATGGCTTCAACTTCCGGCTGGCCATAAAGACCCCAAACACCAATTTCTGCCAATGTGGGTAACGCTGCTTCGCTTCCGATAACACCTCGCTGACATAATAAACCGGCCTCTGGACCGGGTAACCTTTCCCATCCTCTTTGCGTTCCACGACAACTACTGCGCTGACGGCTCGGGGACCGGCTGCCACGTATAATAACATAGGCTCTTTAGGACCCGGCGCCGCTAGTACTGGCGCATCAGATAACTGCTTCTTTAGTGCTTCAAACGCCTCATCTGCCTCCTGATCCCATACGAACTTATCTGATTTCCGCAAAAGCCGGTACAAGGGTATTGCCTTTTCTCCAAGCCTGGATATGAACCGGCTCAAGGCTGCTACGCAGCCCGTGAGCTTTTGAACGTGCTTCAAATTTTCCGGTTTCTTCAAACTCCGGATGGCCTTGATTTTATCCGGGTTTGCCTCGATTCCTCTCTCGGAGACTATAAAGCCGAGTAACTTCCCGGCCGGAACTCCGAATACACACTTCGTTGGGTTAAGCTTCATCTGATACCTTCTCAAGTTTTTAAACGTTTCCTTTAAATCATCAATAAATGTCTCTGCCTTCCGGGTCTTAATAACCACATCATCCACATACGCGTGCACGTTGCGCCCAATTTGATCCTCGAAGCACTTCTGAATACACCGCTGGTAAGTTGCGCCCGCGTTTTTCAATCCAAACGTCATGGTTTTGTAGCAGAAGGCCCCAAAAGGGGTTATGAATGACGTTTTTTCCCAATCCTCCCTCTTGAGTTTAATCTGGTGGTACCCCGAATATGCGTCCAAGAAACATAGCAAGTCGCTTCCGGCTACCGCGTCTATGATTTGGTCTATCCTTGGCAGCGCGAACGGATCCTTTGGACAATGCTTGTTGAGGCTCGTGAAATCGATGCACATCCTCCATTCATTTGTCTTTTTCATCACAAGAACCGGATTTGCTAACCAGTCGGGGTGAAATACTTCCATGATAAAGCCTGCGGTTAATAGTCGCGCGATTTCCTCACCTATAGCTCTTCTCCTTTCCTCATTCATTTTTCTCAAACCTTGCTTCACAGGCCTGGCCTTGGGATCCACATGCAAACTGTGCTCTGCCAACTCGGTGGGGATACCCGGCATGTCGCTGGGTGTCCAGGAAAACACATCCGCATTTGAGCGTATGAACTCCACTAGAGCCTTTTCTTGCGCGCTTTCCAAATTGGACCCTATAGTGAACTGCTTGGTGGGGTCTCCTTCCACAAAATCTACTTTCTTGGTGTCTTGAGCCGCCTTAAATTTTACTCTTTCGTCCTCGGAATCTGGTCTTCTCAATGCTGTGCCATCATCCGGATCCACCTGAGACCGGTAATATTTAAGTTCTTCCTTTCTGCAGGCTTGTTCAGCCATTACCGAATCTCCCTCATCGCATTCAGCTGCTATATCCCGGTTTCCATGGATAGTGATGGTCTGCTTGGGGCCTGGAATCTTTAACTGCAAATATACATAGCACGGCCTAGCCATGAACTTAGCGTAAGCCGGCCTTCCGAACAACGCGTGGTAAGGACTGTGCAACCTGACCACCTCAAACGTGAGCCATTCCACCTGATAGTTATCTACCGACTCTCCGAAGGCTACTTCCAATGTAATTTTTCCTTCGGGGCGCGCCGAATGACCCGGCACGATTCCATGAAAAACCGTCGAACTTTTCTGTAGCTGAGATTCTTTGAGGTTCATGCGCAAGAAGGTTTCCCAATATAGGATGTTGATGCTGCTCCCTCCATCCATCAATACCTTTCTCAGTTCATAACCATTGACCTGTGGCGAGACTACTAATGCCAGGGTTCCGGGGCGCTCTATTCCTTCCGGATGATCCCTTCTGCTCCACGTTACCTCTTGCTCTGCCCATCTCAAGTATCCCGGAGTGGCCGAGGAAACTGAATTCACTGTCTGTTTTAACGCCTTTTTGTCCCTGTTGGAAGTCCCTGTAACATGCACATGATATTGTCCTTTTAAATTGAGCGTACGTACCATACCGATGAAGATACTGATTTGGCCAATCGACACCGTGGATCCGGACTCGAGGTGATCCGGCTCCAACTCCCACCCGGAATTGTCCACTATCCTTTTTCCTTCGTCATTGGAGTAGATCTCGCCGACGACAAAGTTCTTCATGTTCTTCCGAGCTTCTCCCGTGATGTAAACACCTTTGGACGCAGGCCCCACGGTGGGCGCCAACTGTCGTGGGATAATCACGGCAGATGTTACCGGGGGTAACTGATCTTGGGGCAAGTCGACACAGGTATTCGGGAGAGGGTTCAGCTCGAAGGAAGACATGGCGGAAAGCAATCTAAGAACCGGAAAATAACTCGCCGGATCTCAATATGAATTATGCTGGATACTCGATAACAGGTGTTACAACTATGACTTGAATCTCTGGCAAACTAAACCTAGGGGCCGGTTTATAAAGCACCCGTACACCCCTAACTTGCCCTTCAAGGCACATCTTGAGTCCTACTCGAACTCCACATACAAACCCTAACTTCCCTTACCGCAGCCCACAATCCGGGTTACGAATCTTACAAGCCTTTGGGCCTTCCGGTAATCTCTTTACCCCTAGCCGGCTATCGCTCAGCACACCTCGGGCCGGATTATATCTTGAAGTGGGCCTACCGGGTTACTATCCCCCCATCATGAAGAGTAACATCTACTTATTCAACTAGATTACAAAGCTCACGATCACATATAGATCACACCAAGGGAGAGAGAGATGAACCACATAACTATCGGTAGAGACCTCAGCCTCGGGGGAGAACTACTCCCTCCTCATCATAGGAGACAACAACGACAATGGAGATGGCGGTGGAGTCGATGGAGATGGCTTCCGGGGGCACTTCCCCGTCCCGGCAGGGTGGCAGAACAGAGATCTGTCCCCCGAAACTTGGGTTGACGATGATGGCGGCTGCGGAAGGTTTCGTGGAATTTCGCCGATTGGGTTAGGGTTTTCGGGAAGAAGGCCTTAAATAGGCGAAAGGGCGACGTCGGTGGGCCACCAAGGTGGCCTCACCACCCCTAGGCGCGACCAAGGGGGGCCACGCCTGGCTATGGTGAGGCCCCCTGGTGCCCGTCTTCGACCCCTCTTCGGACTTCTGGATGCTTCCGGGGAAAATAGGAACTTCAGGATTCGTGGGGTCCAATTCCGAGAATATTTCCAGAACAACTTTTCTGAAATAAAAAACAGTATAAAACAGGGAACTGGCACTTGGCATCTTGTTAATTGGTTAGTCCCGGAAAACGTGTAAAAATGCTATAAAGAAGGGAGAAAACATGTAGCAATTGGCATAATATCAACATGGAACATCGGAAATTATAGATACGTTGGAGACATATCAAGCATCCCCAAGCTTAGTTCCTACTACTCCTCGAGTAGGTAAACGATAAAACAAAATAATATCAGAGGTGACATGCTACCAGACAATCTTGATCATAATATGTAAAGTAGAGCATGTAAACTAGGATCAAATGAACTAAAGCTGTGATCTATATTTGATATCAACAAGTAATGCATACACAAATAAGAAGAAAGAAGCAAAACTTTAATGAAACAATACTAAAAGACTATCAACCGTGCAAAGTTTATTAGAGATGATTTAAGCTTTCAAGAACAACAATATCATGCACGTCAAACAATCTTCACAACCCCTGTTAGGATCAAGTCAAGCTTTCCACACGATGCAATGCTTGAATCTTAAACTATTTGCGCACTAAAAACAAGCAAGTGTTCTGCATTGGTCCCTGGCACCGGGATGTTATGGAAAAGAGAACATTATGGGGGGTGATGCACTTTGTTGGGAACCCCAAGAGGAGGGTCTGATGAGCACATCGGTAGGAGTTCTACCCTTAGTTAAGAACCAGGGTTATCAATCCAGTAGGAGAAAGCTAATCTTTGGAAGGTTGATGCCACTGACGGTGGTGCTAGCGCTTCACCGGTGTCAGCAACAATGTGGAACCTGCACACAACACAACCAAAATACTTTGCCCCAACGGTACAGTGAGGTTGTCAATCTAACTGGTCTTGCTGAAAACAAAGATTAGACGTATAGTGTGGAAAAACAGTGTATGCTTGCAGAAAATAAAGAGAGCAGGAAATTGTTGTGGTTTGTTTAACAGTGTGTAAAATGGACCAGGGTTCATAGTTTCACGAGTGGTGTCTCTCCATAAAAGATAGCATGCTGGGTGAACAAATTACATCTGGGCAATTGAAAAATAAACGTTGCACCAGAGTGCACAATATGACATGAAGATTATTATGCTATTTAGTGCGGACATTACAACAAGATACATAGAACGATATCCATCTGCATCTATGACTAATAATCCACCCTCAGGTTATCATCCGAACCCCGTCAGGTATTAAGTTAAAAGCAACAGATAATTGCATTAAAAAAAGTGTAATGTAAGCAATGATTATGCACGCGGGCACTCTGACCGTTGTTTTCTCCCTAATGGCAACAACACATCCTCCCCCTTCACGTTTCTGTCACTCGAGCAAGGCAACAAGGAGGCATGAACCCACTATCGAGCATAAATACTCCCTCTTGGAGTCACTAGCAACTACTTGGCCAGAATAAGCACTAACAACAGAGAGCATGCAAGATCACAAATAACATATGCAAAGAAATACTATAATCAACTTGGCATAAGGTCAATATTCATCGGATCCCAGCAAACACAGCATAGAGAATTACATAAGATCAATCTCGATCATGATGGGCAGCTCACGAGATCTAAACGTGGAGGTATAAGAGGAGAAGACAACCATCTAGCTACAGCTACGAACCCGTAGTCCATGGATGAAATACTCACACATCACTCCGGAGGCAGGCATGGTGATGTAGAAGCCTCCGGTGATGATCTCCTCTCCGGCAGGGTGCCGGAAACAGATTCAGACCCCCCTGATCTAGGGTTGACGGTGACGGCGGCAGCGGAACTTTTTCGGGGATTTTGATCAGGTGCCTAGGGTTTTCCATCCGGGGGACTTAAATAGGTGAAAGGGCAAGAGCGGTGGAGCCCGAGGGGCCCCACACCCATAGCTGGCGCGGCCGGGGGGCCGCGCCACCCTATTGTGTGACCCCCTGCTGCCCCTCTTCGACTCCTCTTCGGTCTTCTGGATGCTTCCGGGGAAAATAGGACTTCTGGGCTTCGAATTTTCCAATTCCGAGAATATTTCCAGAACAACTTTTCTGAAACTAAAAAACAACTGAAAACAGGGAACTGGCTCTGGGGCATCTTGTTAATAGGTTAGTCCGGAAAATCGATAAAAATGACATAAAGAAGGGAGAAAACATGTAGCAATAGGCATAATATCATCATGGAGCATCAGAAATTAGGGATACGTTTATGATGTATCAGGGGGTTTGGAAGGTCAATGGAAGAAAGGCTCACAAAGCTGAAAGTGGTCATTAGACAAGAGAAAGTCTTACAACCGAAGCTATGCAAGGAGTAGGGATTGCCACACAACGGATGCAGATAGAGCTATAAGTATATGAGAGCTCTCCAATGGAACTAGTGGAGGTGCATCCAACTTGCTTGCTCACGAAGACCGAGAGCTCATTTGGGGAGGCTCATCATTGAAATATACAAGCCAAGTTCTATACTGTAAAGTTCCCCACATAGTTATGAATGAATGATAACATGAAAACTTTCTCCAAACTGAAGTATTGGTGCTAAACATGAAGCACAAGTGTGGTATATAAAGGATAGTGATGCGCCCCCTCTCTCTTTATTCTCTCTTTGGCCCTTTTTTTTCTTCTTGGGTTTTTTTCATTTTTTTTATATGTCCTCACCGGTAGGGGCAACATCCTATATTACAATGAATCATCACACTTTTAGTACTCATAACTCATAATGGAATATCTCTGATGTATCCAACTACATGCTCTTGCCAGTGTAGCAGTATGCATAAATAACCATGAAGCTCATCATCAAGTAACATAATCGAGGTAGATGTTGTACATCAATATATCTCGGAATGGCTATGGAAATTACATGATAGGTAAGTATGGTGGCTGTTTTGAGGAATAATATATGGGCGTATGTGTAGGAGAACAAAGTCCTCCCACGGGATTTGGATGCACTGGCGAAGTTTGCACCAACTTTCGATGTGAGAAAGTGCAATGCATAGTACCGAAGAGGCTAGCAAATATGGATGGTGGAAGTGCCTGGAACCGCAACATAGACTCACGAGTTAAAAGGTTGCAGCAACAAAATCATATTTACAAGGAACAATGCAAATCACTCCAAGAGGTTCCGTGGCAGTAACAAGTCACTTCAAGTGTCTTAGACCAACCATTAAAAATTTCTACTTACTAGTCCTTCCCGTTTATCCATTAAGCAAATTAATATCTCAAAACAAAAGCAGTGATTCAAGTGAAGCAGTTTAGTGATCTACAAGACCATGCGAATTTTTCCACTATACCAACTACCACATAAGAATTTCTATTAGCAACCAAACACATATATATGGCAACAAAAACTCTTTCTAAGCATATAGCAATAAAAACTAGAGAGTACTAACAGCTCTAAATAAATGCAAAACATGAGCTAAATAAATGCAGCAGCCAGACAAAGATTAAGAATACAAAGTATTCCCATGAAAAAGCGGAGCGTGTCACTCTCCAATAAAAGAATGCTGGGGGTCCAACCAAGCTTATTGCAAAAATAAAAACAAACTGAAAGCAAAAATAAAAGACGCTCCAAGTAAAGCACATAATATGTGACCGAATAAAAATATAGTTTCACTAGAAGTGACCTGATAATTTGTCGATGAAGAAGGGGATGCCTTGTGCATCCCCAAGCTTAGACACTTGAGTCTTCTTGGAATTTGCTGGGATGTACCACCGGGGCATCCCAAGCTTAGGCTCTTCACTCTTCTTGATCACGTCATATCATCCTCTTCTCTTGACCCTTGAAAACTTCCTTTACACCAAACTTCTCACAATCTTCATTAGCAACGTTAGTGCAATCCAAATAATAAATTCACATGGTTCAGTTTCAACACAAGACTAACACTCGTAAACATATTATCTACTGTCACAACTTATTTTAAAACTCTTTTTCTCAAAAGAACACCAAAAGAAAGAGATTAAGAGGCAAATGCAATTATTGGCAGAAATCTGTCAAAACAGAACAACAAGTAAAGATCGATTTTTTTCGAAAATCTTCTGTTGCTCAAATAAAAAAGTGGCCAACTAAGAAAAGTTGCGTATATAATCCAGGATTACGCACAAACAAACTCATGTCATTTTGAATTTTCTGTGATTTTATGCGATTTTAACAGTGGACAGCAGAAATCTGTTTTCTGCGCAGAAATCCGAAATATAGTCTCAACTTTCCACTAGAGGCTTTACTTGGCTCAACAAAGAAACAAAAGAAAATATACAGAAGGGTTTCTAAGGAAATATACAACACCTAGGTGCAAAGAAAACAAAAATAACTGAAAGAAAACGGAACAAAAATAACTGAAGCGCTTTTGTTTTAATGCCTTTCAGCTAGGCACAATGATTTTTAACATATGCTCACATAAGAATAAGAGTTGAAGCACAAAAACAGAGCATCAAGAAGCAAATATAGAACACATTTAAGTCTAACCCACTTCCTATGGAAAAGAATCTTGTAGAAAAACAAGTCAACGAAGCACAAAGTGACTAGCATAGGAACACAAAATAAGTGCAACATCAAAAATTTCAACATAAAGAGGGGAAACTTCATATTGTTGAGATGAATAAAACCACGTTTCCCTCTCTCATAATTACTTTCAGTAGCATCATGAATAAAATTAACAATATATCTATGACATAAAACATTCTTATTACGAGCCACATGCATAAAAGAATTAATACTCTCCACATAAGCATAGTCATTCTTATTAATAGTAGTGGGAGCAAAGTCAACAAAATAGCTATCATTATTATTCTCATCACCATAATCATCAAATATAGGAGGCATAGTATCATCAAAATAATTTTTCTCCTCAATAGTAGGTGAACTGAAAATATCATATTCATCATTGTAATCATCATATATAGGAAGAATAATATCATCATAAGCAATAAAATAGTTATCCTCCAAAATGTGTTCATTTGTAAACATAACATCATTTTTACTAGGAGGAGATGTATGAAGCATATAATCATCAGTAGCAAAAGGATTTTCAAACACATCATCCATAAGTTTAGAGCTTTCTATATCATCATTTTCAATAACAAAAGTAGTGTGCTTTTCCCAATCATGATCACTACTATATGTAACAGGCATAGGCTCATCATCAAAGCAAATTTTCTCCTCCGTGCTTGGGGAACTAAAAAGATCATTTTCATATAAACTAGCTTCCCCAAGCTTAGACTTTTCCATAGCATTAGCAATAATGGTGTTCAAAGAATTCATACTAATAACATTGCTATTAGCATGCAAATAAAGCTCCATAGGTTTTTTAATTTTCTCTTGAAACACTTCATGTCCCAACTCAAGATAAATATTATAAAGCTCTCTCATATTTTTGTTATTTTCCATTAATCCTAACTAGTAAAAATAAAAATAAGGAACAAGTAAAAATAAGCCTAACTAGTGAAAACAAGAAACAAAAAGATATAATTGCGGAATCTAAAGGAAATAACTTCAAGCACTCACACAGGATGTGAGTACCTTTTACCTTACCTCCCCGGCAACGGCGCCAGAAAAGAGCTTGATGTGTACGCACGCTTTTATTCTTGTAGACAGTGTTGGGCCTCCAAGTGCAGAGGTTTGTAGAACAACAGCAAGTTTCTCTTAAGTGGATCACCCAAGGTTTATCGAACTCAGGGAGGTAGAGATCAAAGATATCCCTCTCAAGCAACCCTGCAATTAAGATGATCCTACTTTCACTAGTGGACAGTCTCAACAATGATCACATAATTGAATAACTAAATATCTTCTGTTCACTATGCTACTCTTAACCCTCTTCGGTTGGATAACGAACACTAATCATTGCGTAGGGATGCAAAAAGTATTCCTTAAAGTAAGCATTCCCATGTCTCGTTAGCCCCACACTGTCAACTTAAGTGCCCTAGAAGGTACTAGACAAACACCACAATTCATAGAGGAGACACACACGATGTGCACACTGTCACCTTCACACCACGGGACAAGGTGACACCAAAGTTCATATTAATAAAACATTTGAGTAGCACAAGATGAAGAGTAACATCTACTTATTCAACTAGATGACAAAACTCACGATCACATATAGATCACACCATGGGAGAGAGAGATGAACCACATAGCTACCGGTAGAGCCCTCAGCCTCGGGGGAGAACTACTCCCTCCTCATCATAGGAGACATCAACGGAGATGGAGATGGCGGTGGAGTCGATGGAGATGGCTTCCGGGGGCACTTCCCCGTCCCGGCAGGGTGCCAGAACAGAGATATGTCCCATCAAACTTGGGTTGATGATGACGGCGGCTGCAGAACGTTTCGTGGAATTTCGCCGATTGGGTTAGGGTTTAAGGGAGGAAGGCCTTAAATAGGCGAAAGGGTGACGTCGGTGGGCCACCAGGGTGGCCTCACCACCCACAGGCGCGGCGAAGGGGGCACCGCGCCTGGCTATGGTGAGGCCCCCTGGTGCCCGTCTTCGACTCCTCTTCGGACTTGTGGATGCTTCCGGGGAAAATAGGAACTTCTGGATTCGTGGGGTCCAATTCTGAGAATATTTCCAGAACAACTTTTCTGAAATAAAAAACAGCAGAAAACAGGGAATTGTCACTTGGCATCTTGTTAATAGGTTAGTCCCAAAAAATGTGTAAAAAAGCTATAAAGAAGGGAGAAAACATGTAGCAATTGGCATAATATCAACATGGAACATCAGAAATTATAGATACGTTGGAGACGTATCAGGGGGTATAAATAGGCGAAAGAGCAAAGGCGGTGGAGGCCGGGGGGCCCCACACCACCCCATGGCGTGGCCAGGGGCACGCCGCCCTATGGTGTGGGCCCCTGAGCCCCCCCTCCATGTCTCTTCGGGACTCTGTCGAACTTTCGGGAATTCTAAGAATTCCGAGCTTGGATTTTTCCAATTCCGAGAATATTTCCAGAACAACTTTTCTGAAACTAAAAACATCAGAAAACAGGGAACTGTGATGAGGGGATAGTAACCCGGTATGCCAACTCCCAGGTGTAATCCGGCCCAAACGGCGGATGGACCAAATCCGGCTAAGAACAAAGAAGCTTCAGAAAGGCCCAGGGCTTGTAAGGATCGTAACCCGGATTGTGGGTTATGGTAAGGAAAGTTAGGTTTGTATATAGAGTTCGAGTAGGACTCAAGGAGCGCTTTGTATGACAAGCCAAAGGGGGTATGAGTACTATATAAACCAACCCCTAGGCTTCGCCTGAGAGAGATTCAAGTCATAACTGTAACACCTATTATCGAGTATCCAGTATAATCATATCGAGATCCGGCGAGTTGTTTTCCGGCTCTTAGATTGCTTTCCGCCATGTCTTCTTTCGAGCTAAACCCTCTCCCAAATACCTGTGTCGACTTGCCCCTAGATCAGTTACCCCCGGTAACATCTGCCGTGATTATCCCACGACAGTTGGCGCCCACCGTGGGGCCTGCGTCCAAAGGTGTTTACATCACGGGAGAAGCTCGGAAGAGTATGGAGAACTTTGTCGTCGGCGAGATCTACTCCAATGACGAAGGAGAGCAGATAGTGGACAATTCCGGGTGGGAGTTGGAGCCGGATCACTTCGAATCCGGATCCATGGTGTCAATCGGCCAAATCAATATCTTCATCGGCATGGTACGTACGCTCAATTTGAAAGGACAATATCATGTGCATGTTACAGGGACTTCCAGCAGGGACAAAGGGGCGTTGAAGCAAACAGTGGATCCAGCCTCCTCGGCCACTTCGGGATCCTTGAGATGGGCGGAGCAAGAGGTAACATGGAGCAGAAGGGATCACCCGGAAGGAATAAAGCACCCCGGAACCTTGGCATTAGTGGTGGCACCCCAGGTCAATGGTTACGAGCTGAAGAAAGTCTTGATGGATGGAGGGAGTAGTATCAACATCCTATATTGGGAAACCTTCTTGCGCATGAACCTCAAGGAGTCCCAGCTACAAAAAAGTTCGACGGTGTTCCATGGAATCGTGCCGGGTCATTCGGCACGCCCCGAAGGAAAAATTGCGTTGGAAGTAGCCTTTGGAGAATCGGTAGATAACTATCGGGTGGAGTGGCTCACGTTCGAGGTAGTCAAGCTGCACAGTCCCTACCACGCTCTGTTCGGAAGGCCGGCTTATGCTAAGTTCATGGCTAGGCCGTGCTACGTGTATCTGCAATTAAAGATTCCGGGCCCCAAGCAGACCATCACTATCCATGGAAACCGGGATATAGCAGCCGAGTGCGATGAGGGAGATTCAGTAATGGCCGAACAAGCCTGCAGGAAGGAAGAGCTTCAGTATTACCGGTCGCAGGTGGATCCGGATGATGGTACAGCGTTGAGAAGGCCAGATGCTGAAGACGAAAGAGCGAAGTTCAAGGCAGCTCAAGATACCAAGAAAGTAGATTTTGTGGAGGGAGATCCCACCAAGCAATTCACTATAGGGTCCAATCTAGATGATGCGCAAGAAAAGGCTCTGGTGGAATTCATCCGTTCAAATGCGGATGTGTTTGCTTGGACACCCAGCGACATGCCGGGTATTCCCACTGAGTTGGCAGAGCACAGTTTGCACGTGGATCCCAAGGCCAGGCCTGTGAAGCAAGGTATGAGAAAGATGAATGAGGAAAGGAGAAGAGCTATAGGTGAGGAAATCGCGCGACTATTAACCGCAGGCTTTATCATGGAAGTATTTCACCCCGACTGGTTAGCAAACCCGGTTCTTGTGATGAAAAAGACAAATGAATGGAGGATGTGTATCGATTTCACGAGCCTCAACAAGCATTGCCCAAAGGATCCGTTCGCACTACCAAGGATAGACCAAATCATAGACGCGGTAGCCGGAAGCGACTTGCTGTGTTTCCTGGACGCATATTCGGGGTACCACCAGATTAAACTCAAAAGGGAAGATTGGGAGAAAACGTCATTCATAACCCCTTTTGGGGCCTTCTGCTACAAAACCATGACGTTTGGATTGAAAAATGCGGGCGCAACTTACCAACGATGTATTCAGAAGTGCTTCGAGGACCAAATTGGGCGCAACGTGCACGCGTATGTGGATGACGTGGTTATTAAGACCCGGAAGGCAGAAACGTTCATTGATGATTTGAAGGAGACATTCAAAAACTTGAGAAGGTACCAGATGAAGCTTAACCCAACGAAGTGCGTATTTGGAGTCCCGGCGGGGAAGTTACTCGGCTTTATAGTCTCCGAGAGAGGAATCGAGGCAAACCCGGACAAAATCAAGGCCATCCAAAGTTTGAAGAAACCGGAAAATTTGAAGCATGTTCAAAAGCTCACGGGCTGCGTAGCAGCCTTGAGCCGGTTCATATCCAGGCTTGGAGAAAAGGCAATACCCTTGTATCGGCTTTTGCGGAAGTCAGATAAGTTCGTGTGGGATCAGGAGGCAGATGAGGCGTTTGAAGCGCTAAAAAAGCAATTGTCGGAAGCACCAGTACTAGCAGCCCCGGGTCCTAAAGAACCTATGTTATTATACGTGGCCGCTGGTCCCCGGGCCGTCAGCGCGGTAGTTGTCGTAGAACGCAAGGAGGATGGGAAGGGATACCCGGTCCAAAGGCCGGTTTATTATGTCAGCGAGGTGTTATCGGAAGCAAAGCAGCGTTATCCACATTGGCAAAAGTTGGTGTTTGGGGTCTTTATGGCCAGCCGGAAGTTGAAGCCATATTTCCAAGAACATCCCATAACAGTGGTTAGTTCAATACCAATGTCGGATATCATCAGAAACTCGGATGCAACGGGAAGAATAGCCAAATGGGCAATAGAGATGGGAGATTATCATATCAGCTACGAGCCCAGATCAGCAATCAAGTCACAGGCTTTGGTCGATTTTGTTAACGACTGGACACACACTGGAATGGCTACTATAGTCCCAAATTCCGAGTCATGGACCATGCACTTCGATGGATCAAAGCAGTACGAAGGGTCAGGAGCTGGAGTGGTGCTGACGTCGCCAAAGGGGGACAAACTAAGTTACGTGCTACAGATTCACTTCGATTGTTCAAATAACGTGGCCGAGTATGAGGCCCTACTGCACGGCTTGAAGATAGCCAAGGAGATGAACATCAGAAGGATACGATGCTTTGGGGATTCGGATCTTGTGGTGCAGCAGGTATCAGGAACCTGGGATAGGAAGGACGCCACTATGGCAGCGTATCGCAGAGAGGTTGATAGGGTTGCCGGGTGTTTCTCCGGGTATGAAGTAGAGCACATAGACAGAAGAAAAAATGAGGCAGCGGATGCACTCGCCAGACTCGGCTCGCGTAGAGAGCCGGTTCCACCTAATGTTTTCCTGGATGAGCTATGGCGACCGTCAGTTAAATCCGAGTCTGAGGAAGAACTAGCAAATCGAGACCCGGATGAGGAGTTTGTGGCTACAATACGTACTGTTCCCGAGTGGACAGAGCCATATCTGGCCTATCTATCACGGGGCGAATTGCCAGAGCAGGAAGTATTAGCAAGACAAATCTTGAGGCGGGCAAAAGGATATACTATTATCAATGGGGAGCTGTACAAGAGAAGCGCGACAGGAGTCTTTCTGCGCTGCGTGACACCGGAAGAAGGCCGACAAATCCTTAAGGAGATCCACGAAGGTGATTGTGGGCATCATGCGTCCACAAGATCCCTTGTGGCTAAGGCCTATCGGCATGGGTTCTTCTGGCTCACGGCCTTAACAGACGCGGAGCGGATAGTGGCAAGATGCGATGGATGTCAAAGGTACGCTCGCCAAACTCATGTGCCGGCTATGGAGTTACGGACAATACCACTAACCTGGCCATTCGCTGTTTGGGGTATGGACATGGTTGGCCCTTTCCATATGTCACCATGCAAGAAGACACATCTTTTAGTGGCTGTCGATAAGTTTACCAAGTGGGTGGAGGTTATGCCGGTTACCAATTGTGAAGCGGCCACAGCAGTCAAATTCCTGAAAAGAATCATATACCGGTTTGGATATCCCCACAGTATAATCACTGACAACGGAACCAACATGTCCCTTGGAGAGATGGAAAAATTTTGTGGCAACAATGGAATCAGGCTTGATGTGGCATCAGTGGCACATCCGCAAGCCAACGGGCAAGTGGAGAGGGCGAACCAAGAGCTACTTAGAGGATTGAAACCGCGGCTAAGGGTCCCTTGTATCAGGGCCGCTGGAGCGTGGGTTGAAGAACTCCCTTCCGTGGTCTGGGGTATCAATACTACACCTAACCGGTCCACCCAGATGACGCCTTTCTTCATGGTTTACGGCGCAGAAGCAGTATTACCAAGCGACATCATTCATGATTCACCAAGAGTGACAGCCTACGTCGAAGTGGAGAACGAGAAGAACCGGCAAGACGCCGTGGACATGTTAGAAGAACAAAGGGAGCAAGCCTTAGAAAGGTCAGCCATATATCAGCAGGATTTGCGAAGATATCATAGCCGGCGGGTAAAAAGCCGGGTCTTCCAGGAGGGAGACTTGGTCCTGCGCTTGGTTCAAACAAACGAGGGAAAACACAAGCTATCGCCGCCATGGGAAGGACCTTTCATCATAAGCCGGAGTCTACATAATGGGTCATATTACTTGATAGATGCAAGAGAAGAATCGGCCACAGTCAACGACACTGCTCATACTACTGCACCTATGCAAGAAAGAGATAGACCATGGAACGTGGCTCAGCTACGTCCATACTATACTTAGCAGAAAATGATGTAACAGGCAGCAGGTTTCAGACGCACTCTTTTCCTATCCAGGGCACCCTTGGGGACTGGATGGGTTTTTAATGAGGCGGCCTGCTGGCCTAATTTTCTCATATCAAATAAAAAGGGGATTATCGAGAAAAGAGACAATTGTCATTTATACGGCGTAAAATAATTAGGTCTTGAGGGCTAGTTGCTCCTACAAGCACAGCTGCAAACTCAAAAAAGACCCGGCCTTGATGCCAATGAGTTATAGGGGCCGGCAACTCGAAAAAACGAGTGCGGCTACAATCTTATAACCGGACAAAGAAGTCCAAAATTCTCGTCTATTCTTACTTAAGCTCGATGTGACTCGCAACAAAGTGGCATGATCTGTTCGCCTACGATTACTATCAGTCATGAGACCCAAAAGGGACTTGTTTGACCCAGTTTTCGTATTGATGTAACAACATGGTATCCACGCGAAAGCCGGCTTATAGTACAAGATAGTCGAAAGGGTCATCTAAACCATAGGTTATGCAGAGTATAAGGCTTACAGCCGGAAACTCAACGATTATCAAGCATAACTTCAAACCTCATAAAAGCTGTCCTGAAGTTTTGGGCATCCAGCGATGGGCGATTCGTTTCCTTGAAAAGAAACAATCATGTGTCCTAGACGCGGAAACCCGGGCTGGGGACTTATGAGCTCTAATGAGGAAACAACATCATCCAGCCGATTAAATTACAACGAGCCACGCATCCGGGTCTCAGACGAAACCCGGAGGACGGGCTTTGCTAAGAAAAAAGAAGTATAAGTTATCGAGAATAAAGCAAGTGGATATCAAGAATAAGAAAACGCAAAGATACATTCATCAAAAGCCCAAAGGGGCGCAAAGTGCATCGGGAGTTTAACTCAAAGTATTACAATATCATAAAAGTATCAAAAGAGCACAGGCGCTCTGCTTAAACGAATAGTAAAGCTGTTGTAAACGACGCTTCGCCGATTGACGCATGTGGAATGATAAGCGTTACTTCAAGCTGCAGGATCCACCTTGGCCTTGCCCTTGGTGCCACTTGGATCAGTAGTAGTCTCGGGCTGCGCAGCAGAAGTTCCAGGAGCAGAGTCGACCTCGGCCTTCTTGGCGGCTTCTTCCTTTAACTTGATCGCTTCCTCCCTCCAACGGACAAGCATATCGAACGGCTGGGGGCGGTCAGCCTTGACAACCTTGTCATTAGCATCATAAGCCGGAAGAATCACATCAATTTCTAAGGCATCAGCGATAACACTAGCCGGATGACGGACTTCTTTCTGAATAGCCTTGAAGTCCTTTGGCAAAAACTTGGACCCATCCAAGTTGAACTCTGGGAATCCGCTCATAAGCTTGGACAGCTCTAGCTTGGGAGCGTAGGCCTTAGCTAACGCGAGTCCCCGGGTTACCCCAAAGCGGCAGGAGGACCGTTTCCAATGCCAAATCCATTCGGGGATGGTAGAGCAGCTTTCTAGTAACTTCTTCATGTTATCTGGCCTGATACCCGGCAGACGTAACTCGTCAAGTATCCAACTGACTCCGCTGCAAAGTTGGCGAAGAGTATTCTTGATGGTTTTAAGCTTGGCAGCATCATCTCCTTCGGGGGCAGCGTCATGTGGCCCTGCTAAAAAAGGCAAAAGAAGCAAAGATAGTAGGCAAACAAGTGCAGTTGTTCAAATCAAAGTAATCCGAGTCACAAAAGGTGAAATTCAAAAATCTTACCAGTTGCGGTACGATAAACACCATCAATTTGAGCAGAAAGAGTTGTCAGTTTGCCTTTTGCCTTACGAGCTCTCTTCTTGTACTTTTTCGTCATCTTCTGGCACATGTGAGCCTCAGTCTCAGCAGCTTCACGAAGGGCCGCTTCTTTTTCAGCAAGCTTGGTGGATTTGGAGAGTTTCTTCTCCAACTGTGAAACATAGTCCTGTAGGGAAGCATGAAGAAGGGTCAGCCAGAAACATTATGCAAAGTTCCAAGCAAGCTACCTAGTAATTTACTCGGAACTTGGGGACTATATATGGAATCAATTGGTGTTAGTCGGGATTACCTCGTGCTTGAGTATTAAGGCATCTAGTAAGTTTTCTTCGTCACCCTTCAAGGTATGAAGGGCATCTAGCATCTGAGCAAAGGTCATGTCTTCAGGACGAAGTTGAGAAGGGCCGGAGGATTGGCCCTCTTGTGGAGGAGCTGTTCCGGGTCTGGGGGTCGAAACCCGGGTCGTTTGAACGTCCGGGTTAGGAGAGCCCGGCTTGGTCTCCAAGATGATGTCTTCGTCCACTTCTTCAGAGGGCTGGGGTGATGCAGTTTTCGGTGGAATTGGGTCCTTGAAAGGGTCTTCTTCTTTTCCGTCCTCGGCCTCGTCTTCAATCTCAACGTCCATGTCATCACTCGGCTTCTCCTCTTCCTGTCCTTCCGGTTCAGGAATATCCTGGTCGCTCAGCGTAACTGTGGCGCTGAAGACAAGAAGGAGGACATGGATCGGTGGAAGGTACCGAAAAAGGAAAGCTAACAAGTACGAGAAAATGCAAATAAAGGTAGTTACCCGGTATTTACGGCGTAGTCCGGAGGAAGTTCGCCACTAGAAGCGGATGACGTTGGCAAGAGCACTGGCTGCGGGACGCGAAATTGCCCGGCAAGTGGATGAGTAGGAGACGGGTGACGCTGAGGAGATTGGGAAGGTTGAGCTGGAGGGGTACTGGCTCGATGAGTAGGTGAAGTGGGAACACCCGGGTTAAGGGGATCATCCCCCGGAGAATTCCGGGTCACCCTACGTTTAGTCGGAAGAGGATCCTTCAAGAAGGGTGAATGTGATAATCGCTCGTTAAGTTCATGCATAGCAGCAAAGGAGTAAGGCGCACGAGACACAGAAGAGAAGGGAACCTTTTCAACTACCCCTCTAGCCTTCCTTTTGTTTCCAACTGGAGGCTCCCGGTCAGACTCGGTGGCTTCCGGGTCATTTTCTTCTTCCTCCTCGTTATCCCCCGACCCTGAAAGCCGAGTAAGTATCAGATAAGGGAAACAGCACAGATAAAAGGCAGGTATAAAGGTTATGGAGGAATACCCTCAACATCATCCACAGACTCGACCTCTTCTTCGGGGTCTTGAGAAGGAGGAGAGTTTTCGACTTTCCAGAAGGGATCGTCAGCCTGTAAACAGGTAAATACAAATGATGGTTAAAGGCTGTAGCGGACGAAAGTACTGAAA
Source organism: Alopecurus myosuroides (assembly GCA_028641055.1). Classification (NCBI taxonomy): domain Eukaryota; kingdom Viridiplantae; phylum Streptophyta; class Magnoliopsida; order Poales; family Poaceae; genus Alopecurus; species Alopecurus myosuroides. The sequence continues at coordinate 325,254,202 of CM054063.1, read as the reverse complement.
TAAGAAAAAGGGGGGCAGGACTCACCGCTGGGGCGGGATTCTCCCGAGTAAACGGGGGTAACCCGGCGGTGTTCTTTATGACGTCCAATCTCTCCACCAAGAAGCCCTTGATGGTCTTGATGGTGTTACCGGCAGGGAAGTTTTTGGTGGAGTAGCGGAGGGAGTCTGTGATATGGCCCGAGTATTCGTGCAGCAGTTTTGAACGAATGGAGTTGGGTTGAACCCGGAACTCCACCCAGGTCTTTACTAAATTGAGCCCGAGAAGGCCATGGGCTGAGAAAGCTGCTAATTTGGCCAGAAGGGGCTGAATCGCTTCCCTATCAGGATCAGGCGCAAAAGCATTGAAAGACGCGGAGGGTTCGAGGGGGGTCTCCGAGTAACCCGGCAATTTCCTCTCGCCATCCGGAGAGGTATCATGGCAATAGAAGAAGGATAGCTGCCAATTTTTGGCATGGGAGTTCAGATTAAGGGCTGGCATCAGCGAGTGCTTGCGGCGTTGGATAGATACCCCGCCGCAAGTAAGGATTGCTCCGTCATCGCTCTCGCGGCACGGTTCACAGTAAAATAACTCGGTAAAAAGAGCTAGGCTTGGTTGAATGCACAGGTAAGACTCGGACAAGACTATGAAGTGAGTGATGTTCAGCATAGAGTTGGGCCCTATGTCGAACACCCGGAGGCCGTAGTGGCTTAGGATTTCTCGGAAGAAGGGGTGACCCGGAGGACGGAACCCCCGGATCACGTGCTCGGTAAAGCAGATTACCTCATTCCCGGTAGGAGTGGGACGGGTCTCATCGCCAGGAGCCCTCCAGTGTATTTCCTTTTGGGAAGGAAGGATTCCTAGCTCGGCCATCCCATCCAGTTTGGCCTTCGTTGTTGAAGACCGGCCCCAGTCGGCAGAAGCGGTTTGGGAGGTCTTTGCAGGAGCCGGGTGTTTTCCCTGTCTTTTAGGAGCCATGGAGCTGACCTGCAAGGGACAAGAAATGTGTGGGGTAAGATTCGGAACATCGACTCATTTGAATCTGGAGACATTAAGACGCTGAAGGCTAAAACAAGACCCGGGTAATGCGCTACGAAGCTAAGTGCTGAAGATTTTCCGGGTGTCGGATGAAGTTGAGTAAATTGTTAATTACTTACGTATTGAGGTGGGTTGGGTGAACATGGATGGTTGCCCATACCTTACTGAGGAGGGATTAACTGGAAAAGAAGGATTATCCGGGTGTTAATGCGGCAGGCGGAGAAAACAAGGCGGAACGGATCTAGAATCGAAGGACTTGCAAGTAATCTTATATGAAGTTTAATGGTTAATAAGGGCGCGGAAATGAGTGGTGATTGCGTATCAGGTGCTTGAAGAAGCTAAGGACTATCGAAGCGGACTAATTTGATGGTTCCCTAAAATTGATTTGCGGGTTGACTCAGATCCAATCTTGGTCAAATTGATGAAATTGCCGGTTTCAGTTGGATGGTTGAGAGGGGCTTACCGAAGGAGTTGAGGTCCGAACTGAGGCCGGTGTGCGGCGCGGCTTGAGTGTCTCACCACAGTCCTTGATGAAAGAAGCAAGAGCGTGGCGGCGGGGCTCGATGGCGGCGCTGGAGAGCTCGAGGTCGGGTGCGGCCGGAGGTGGCCTTATCTCTGGAAGCGCGCGTGAGCCCGGCGGCCGGAACTGTGAGGGAGCGAGGAGAAAGAAATGACGAAACGAGGTGAATGGTTTAGGGTTACCCTCTGCTGATATTTATAAGGGAGGTGGTGAGCTCACCCGCGGCCAGAAAGCCGGAAGTTGCGGAACAGTAATTATCCGCGCGGATTTGGCGTTGTGGGCGTTCGGAGCAAGGGTTCAAATATGGAAAGGCCCATTAGGCGTTCGAGGAAGGATCGAGCTATCGGGATAGCGAGCGCCTCAAGAATGAATCCACGAAGCCCGCGCTATCCTGGGGACTACTGATGAGGGGATAGTAACCCGGTATGCCAACTCCCAGGTGTAATCCGGCCCAAACGGCGGATGGACCAAATCCGGCTAAGAACAAAGAAGCTTCAGAAAGGCCCAGGGCTTGTAAGGATCGTAACCCGGATTGTGGGTTATGGTAAGGAAAGTTAGGTTTGTATATAGAGTTCGAGTAGGACTCAAGGAGCGCTTTGTATGACAAGCCAAAGGGGGTATGAGTACTATATAAACCAACCCCTAGGCTTCGCCTGAGAGAGATTCAAGTCATAACTGTAACACCTATTATCGAGTATCCAGTATAATCATATCGAGATCCGGCGAGTTGTTTTCCGGCTCTTAGATTGCTTTCCGCCATGTCTTCTTTCGAGCTAAACCCTCTCCCAAATACCTGTGTCGACTTGCCCCTAGATCAGTTACCCCCGGTAACATCTGCCGTGATTATCCCACGACAAACTGGCTCTATGGCATCTTGTCAATAGGTTAGTCCAGAAAATCGATAAAGATGACATAAAGTGTATAGCAGACATGTGGGAAACAATAAGAAAACAACATAGAACATCAGAAATTAAGGATACGTTTATGACGTATCAAACTCCCCATCACACCGCGGCCACGAGGAGCATGACCACCTCGACCATGACGGCTCCCCGCGTTCGCTCCAGCTCGAGCAGACGACCCCTCCGGCAAATCCACGACAAACACGGTACGCCTCACGCTCCATCGGGAGGCAACGGCGGAGCCTAGGGACGAGCCTTTGTGTCGTGGGATAATCACGGCAGACGTTACCGGGGGTAACTGATCTTGGGGCAAGACGACACAGGCGTTTGGGAGAGGGTTTAGCTCAGAGGAAAACATGGTGCAACTCGATCTGGTAGCCGGCAATCCAAGTCGCCGAGTCTCCGATCTTGATATAATAACTTAACTCTGGGATTACACTAGATGCTCGATATCAAGCGATATTGCTAGGGTTCTTAGATCTCTGCCTAAACTAGACCTAGGGGTCGGTTTATAAAGCACCCGTACCCCCTTGGCCCTATTCTCCAAGGCGCAGCTTGAATCCTACCCGGACACCACTTACAAACCCTAACTTTCCTTACCGTAACCCACAATCCGGGTCACGAAGCCTACAAACTTTGGGCCTTCCAGAAGCTTCATTATTCTTAACCAGATTGCGCACCGTGTTCCTTGGGCCGGGTTACGCCTTGGAGTTGGCCTACCGGGTTATTATCCCCCCATCAGTAGTCCCCAGAATAGCTTGGGCTTCACGGATCCTCCTTGAAGCGCTCGCTATTCCCTGCAAAGATATCAAACACACATGCATATGGAGGCCGGGTTAAGATGCTTTGATAGATGGCTAGGCCTGACTCCATGGTGGCCATATAGTAACCCGGGTTTTCCCCCAAACTCTTTGGTTTAATTTTCCAGGTCCAAACCCTAATAAAAATGCCAAGATCCCATACTCGGTAACCGATCCTGATATCACAGGGTGGATCTCCTTCTCTCTCTTGTCCAGATGCTTTGCTCAATACTTGGCGCATATCTCGCAGAATCCACGTGGATAACCATCACCCCACGATTTCCGGCTTCTGGCCGTTGAGATAGACTCACCCTCACCTTATAAATAGTACTCAGAGGGTAACCCTAAACCCATCACTACGCCTCAGCTTCCCCTTTCCTTCCTTGCTCCTTACACCCTCGCAGCACCACCGCAAGAAGCTCGTGCTCGCCATCGAAGCTAGGCCGCCGCCGGCCGCGCTCGCCCTCGAGCCATCTCGCGCCGCCGTCAAGCTTCACTGTCGCACCTCCATTCCACGCGCCAAGAGCCGCGAAGGGGGCATTCGAGCCACGCCGTTCGCCGCCGTCGCGCTAAACTCCAATCTCTCCAGTAAGCCCCTTGCACTCGTTTAATTTAGCCCCGCAATTTTTCAATCCATCCATGATTAGATCTAGATCAACCCGTGAGTCGTTCTTCCGATTGCATCAAATTAGATCGATTCGATGCTCGCCAACTCCCTTAACCACCTGCTAGATAATTACAACTCATCCTCCTATCATTACTAATCACCAAATCTCCCGTAAAATCGCGCGCAAACTTTTCCATCTAGATCCATTCCTCCTCGATTTTCCGCTCATTGCATTAACACCCGGAAAATCCTCCTTTTCCAGCTATCTTGCTTGCAGTAGACACATGGGCAACCATCCATCTTCCCCAAATGCTTTTCCATACGTAAGTGAGCAATAATTTCCACAATTGTACTTAACACCCGGATACCTTGTAATCTCCACCTCATAGCGTGATACCCGGATAATTCTTAGCTTCATACTTTCTTGATACCTTGTACTCGGATAATCCAACACTTCCGGGTCTTATTTCCTATGCTTCTTTTCCTTGTGCTTTGCAGGTTGATCCCATGGCTCCCAAACGGCAAGGAAAACAGCCGACTCAGGCAAGGACTACCCAAACCATATCCGCCAACTGGGGGCGTTCCACAGCTACGAAGGCCAAGTTGGACGAGCTAGCCGAATTAGGAATTCTCCCTTCTCAGAAGGACATTCACTGGAGGGCGTCGGGCAACGAGACCCGGCCCACACCCGCCGATAACGAGGTAATCTGCTTCGTAGAGCACGTGACCCGGGGATTCCGTCCTCCGGGTCACCCTTTCTTCAGGGAGGTCTTAAGCCATTATGGCCTCTGGGTATTCGACATAGGGCCTAACTCTATGTTGAATATTACCCACTTCATCGTTCTATCCGAGTCGTACTTGTGCATACCGCCAAGTTTGACTCTCTTCATCGAACTATTCCAATGTAAGCCGTGCCGCGAAAGTGGTGACGGAGCACTTCTTACTTGCGGCGGGGTATCCATCCAACGCCGCAAGAATTCACCGATGCCAACCCTCAATTTAAACTCCCACGTCAAACATTGGCAGCTGTATTTCTTTTATTGCCACGATACCTCCCCAGACGGCGAAAAGAAACTGCCGGGTTACTCGGAAAACCTCCTCGAACCTTCCGAGTCTTTCAATGCCTTTGCACCAGACTCAGACAGGGAGGCGATCCTTCCCTCATTAGCCAAGATAGCCATCCTCTCATCCCAAGGCCTCCTCGGGCTAAATTTAGTAAAAACATGGGTTGATTTTCGGATCCAACCCAACTCCATCCGCACCAAATTGATGTGCGAGTATTCGGGGCACACCACAGATGCACTCCGATACTCCACCAAGAGCTTCGCGACCGGCGATACCAACAAGACCATCAAGGGCTTCTTGACAGAGAAGCTAGAGGTGATAAAGGGCATCACCGGGTTACCCCCATTTACTCGGGAAAACCCGGCTCCAGCGGTAATATCCGATATTCATAACTTATTTCCACATTTTGACTTGATACAGCTTCTAACCCTTAGTCTCATTCTTTCGTCTTAGGCTGATGACCCTTTCTGGAGAGTTGAACCCTCCCCTCCTTCCAGAGACCCGGAAGAAGAGGACGAGCCGGCTGATGATAGTGAAGGTATTTGCACAGAACTTGTATAATCTTTACTCGTATCATTTTCCTCCCGTTTACCTTTTTTCCCACGAACACACACCCGGTTCGCATGGCTGGAGGACGAAGGTGAGACCAACGAGGATGACCCGGAGGCAACCGAGTCTGATCAAGAAGCAACAGTTGGAGCCAAGAGGAAGGCCAGAGGGGCAGTGTCCAAGGTTCCTTTTTCCTCGTTATCCTCTGAACCTTACTCCTTTGACGCCATGCGACGACTTAACCATCAATTATCAAATTCGTCGTGCTTGAAGGATTCTCTCCCAGCCAAGCGCAGAGTAACTCGGAGCTCCCCGGGTGAAGATCCCCTTAACCCGGGCATCTCTACCCCCTCGGTCCATCGTGCCAGTGCTCCTTCGTCCCGTCCTTCCGACTTTCCTCAACGCCACCCTTCTCCTAACCATCCACGTGCTGGGCAATTCCGGGTTCCGTTAGTGGTCCCTGTGACGACCTCATCTGCTTCCAGCGGCGAGCTCCCGCCGGACTACACCGTAAATGCCGGGTAAGTTTTTGCTACATGATTTCCTTTGACGTCTGACAAGTTTTCACTCAAGCCACCGTCACCACTAATAACTGCCTTTTCTCATCTTTCTTTCAGCACTCAAGTCACCGTCAGTGACCCGGAAAATGTAGAGACGGATAACCATCGGGCAGAGAAGCCGACTGAGAACGTAGACGCCGCGACTGGCGGTGATACGGCGAATAACCAGGAACAAGGCCCTATGAACAATCCGCTTCCCCGAGCCGCCGGATCTCCTTCCTCATCGGAACCAGTGGACGAGGAGATCGAGGTTCTGGATACAAGGATGGGTTCTCCCAACCCGGGTACTCAAACTGTCCGGGTCTCGACCCCAAGGGCGGGGAGAGCTCCCCCACCAGGCGACCAGGCTGCCGGCTCTTCCGGTACTCGACCCGAGGAACTGACGTTTGCCCAGATGCTAGAAAACCTGCGCACTTTAAGGGCTAATGAAGAAAACATCTTGGGGGCTTTAATAGCCAAACACGAGGTAAATCCGATTGATATTGCTTGTGCCCTTATCCAGTCCCCAAGTTCCGAGTGAATTGATTCATAATTTGCTTGGGACTTTATTATACAAGCGATTGATAACTTGCCCCTTTACCCGACTAATCCTTGTTTGCATCCATGCAGTCTTTCGTGACTCAATCTGAGGAGAAACTGGCAGACGCCACCAAGCTCATTGAAAAGCAGGTAGCTTTGCGTGAAGCAGCCGAGGCTGAGGCCAGGAGAAATAGGCTGATAATGAGGAAATATAGGAAAAGGGCTCACAAAGCAGAAGATGATCTAACAAGCCTTTCTGTCCAAATATCTGACACATATCGTGCTTTACTTGGTACGTTTCCTCCTCCGGGTTTATCCTTTTGATAGATAGCAAGAGTTTTCCCGACTTATGTTTCCATTTTTTCAGGCCCGGACGAAGCCATGCCGGATGAGGATGACATTGCCAAGCTGAAAACTATGAAGAGCGTTATCCGGCAGCTATGTGCCGGAACCAAATGGATCCTTCAGGAATTACGGTGGCCGGGTAAAGGACATGTTGATCTGAAGAGGATGCTGGATGCCTTCTCCACTATTCCTGAGTGGATTTGGCACTGGAAACGCTCGTCCTGCCGGGTTGGAGTGACCCGGGGGCTTGCACTTGCCAAGGCTTATTTTCCCAAGCTCGAGCTAGTGAAGCTTATGGGCGGCTTCCCAGAGTTCAAGCTTGATGGGTCCAAGTTCTCGGTGAAGGATTTTCAGGCTGTCCAGAAGGAGGTTCGTTACCCGGCCAGCGTAATTGCTGACGACCTGGATGTTAATATCCTTGTTCCTGCATATGATGCTGCTGGTGAAGCAATTAAGTCGGACCTTCCCGAGCCGTATGATATGCTGGCTCGGTGGAAGGAGGAAGCTGCTGCGTTGAGGGCGGAGGCTGCCAAGAAGCAAGCTGAAGCCGGCACTGCCCCCGCTACCTCAACACCGGTCGTTCCACCTCCTGCGCGGGCTGGTACTACTGATCCGGGTGCTGCTGCTACCACCATCGATGGCAAGGGCAAGGCCAAGATGAACGCCGAGTGATACCTGACATTTGATGCCTCTTCTTATGATGCGCTGTTTAAACGATTATATTTTGGTTGGTGCGCCTGTGCACCTTTGATGTCTTTCACCAGGACTTTGTGATGTATGATAAGGTCTTGATATACTCTTGCGCCTCTTCTGGCCTTTTAAATTTATCCACTTTCGAACTCATCTGCACTCGATATCCGGTTTTCTTTTATTGTTCCTTTTGTGAAACTCGGTTTCCGGGTCTCATGGGTGTTTGACAAGCGGATTTGCTTCTAAGTCCCCAAGCCTCCAAGACTCGGATATTTGGGTTTTTGGAATTCTACAAGTAAGCAATTTTTTCTCTTTTCAAGATTTCAAGTCACCCGGACCCGGATCTCCAAGTCTAGGACACTTGATCTTGAAATGAGAACGAGTTGCCTAATGCTAAATTCACAAAGATCCCTGAGTCGTTTCACATAGGATTTGAAGTTATGCTTAATAATCGTTGAGTTTCCAGCTGTTTAGCCTTGTACTCTGCATAACTTGTGGTTTAGATGACCCTTTTGACTATCTTGTACTGTAAGCCGGCTTTCGCGTGGATACCATGTTGTTACATCCATACGAAAACGTGGCCAGTCAAGCCCCGTCGGGTTTCCTGGTTGACTGTAATCGTAAGCGAACAAATCATGCCACTTTAGTGCGAGTCACATCGAGCTTAAGTAAGAATAGCCAAGAAATTTGGACTTCTTTGTCCGGTTATAAGATTGTAGCCGTACTCGTTTGCAAGTAATCGGCCCTTATAACTCATAGGCATCATGGCCGGGTCTTTGAGTTCGTAACTGTGCTATTCAAGCGACCAGCCCCCAAGACCTAGATATACGCATCATACTGAGAGTACATAACCTGATAATAACCATCTCTTTTCTTGATAATCACTTCTTTACTTGATATGAAAAATCTAGGTCAGCAAGCCGCCTCATTAAAAACCCCTCAAGTCCCCAAGGGTACCCTGGATAGGAAAAGAGTACGTCTGAAAACCTGCTGCCTGTTACATCGTTCAATTCCATATGCCAACACAATTTTTGCTAAGTATAATATGGACGTAGCTGAGCCACGTTCCACGGTCTGTCTCTTTCTTGCATAGATGAAGTGGTGTGAGCGGTGTCATTAACTGTGGTCGACTCTTCCCTTGCATCTATCAAGTAATATGACCCATTATGCAAATTCCGGCTTTTTCAGACTCTGGATGGCCTTGATTTTGTCCGGGTTTGCCTCGACCCCTCTCTCGGAAACGATAAAGCCGAGTAATTTCCCGGCTGGAACTCCGAACACGCACTTTGTCGGGGTAAGCTTCATCTGATATCTCCTCAAATTTTTGAACGTCTCCTTTAGATCATCGATAAATGTCTCCGCCTTCCTGGTTTTGATGACCACATCATCCACATAGGCATGGACGTTGCGTCCAATTTGGTCCTCGAAGCACTTTTGAATACACCGTTGGTAAGTTGCACCGGCGTTCTTCAATCCAAACGTCATAGTTTTATAACAGAAGGCCCCAAAAGGGGTTATGAATGATGTTTTCTCCCAATCCTCCCTCTTGAGCTTAATCTGATGATACCCGGAATATGCGTCCAGGAAGCATAATAGATCGCTTCCAGCTACTGCGTCTATAATCTGATCTATCCTTGGTAGCGCGAACGGATCCTTTGGGCAATGTTTGTTGAGACTCGTAAAATCAATGCACATCCTCCACTCATTGGTCTTTTTCATCACTAGAATCGGGTTTGCCAACCAATCCGGGTGAAATAATTCCATGATAAAGCCGGCTGCCAATAGCCGAGCGATCTCTTCGCCTATAGCCTTCCTTCTTTCCTCATTCATTTTCCTCAAACCCTGCTTCACGGGCCTGGACTTGGGATCCACATGTAAACTGTGCTCGGCCAGCTCTGTAGGGATACCCGGCATGTCGCTAGGTGTCCAGGCGAACACGTCTGCATTTGAACGAATAAACTCCACAAGTGCCTTCTCCTGCTCTTTTCCCAAATTAGACCCTATGGTAAACTGCTTAGTGGAATCACCTTCGACAAAATCTATCTTCTTGGTGTCTTGTGCTGCCTTGAATTTTGCTCTCTCATCCTCAGTATTCGGCTTTTTCAAGGCTGTTCTATCATCCGGATTTACTTGAGACCGGTAATATTCGAGTTCTTCCTTTCTGCATGCTTGCTCGGCCATAACCGAATCTCCTTCATCACACCCAGCCGCTATATCCCGGTTCCCATGTATGGTGATGGTCCGTTTAGGACCCGGGATCTTTAGCTGCAAATACACATAGCACGGCCTAGCCATGAATTTGGCATAAGCCGGTCTTCCAAACAGCGCGTGATAAGGACTGCGCAATTTGACCACCTCGAACGTGAGCCACTCAACTCGATAATTATCCGTCGATTCTCCAAAAGCAACCTCCAAGGTGATCTTTCCCTCGGGGCTCGCCGAGTGACCTGGCACGATCCCATGAAAGATTGTCGAACTTTTCTGTAACTGGGACTCTTTGAGACTCATGCGTAAGAAGGTTTCCCAATAAAGGATGTTGATGCTACTTCCACCGTCCATCAGGACCCTTTTCAGTTCATAACCATTAACCTGTGGAGCAACCACCAATGCCAAGACTCCTGGGCGCTCTACTCTTTCCGGGTGATCTCTTCTGCTCCACGTTACCTCTTGTTCCGCCCATCTGAGGTATCCCGGCGCAGCCGAGGAAACCGAGTTTACCGCTTGCTTTAATGTCTCTTTGTTCCTGCTAGAAGTTCCTGTAGTATGCATATGATATTGTCCCTTTAAATCAGGCGTACGTACCATACCGATGAAGATGTTGATCCGGCCAATCGTCACCATAGATCCGGACTCGAGGTGATCCGACTCTGGCCCCCAGCCGGAATCGTCCACCATCTTTTCTCCTTCGCGGTCGATGTAGATCTCGCCCACGACAAGATTTTCCATGTTCTTCCGAGCTTCTCCCGTGATGTAAACACCTTTGCACGCAGGCCCCACGGTGGGCGCCAACTGTCGTGGGATAATCACGACAGACGTTACTGGGGGTAACTGATCTTGGGGCAAGACGACACAGGCGTTTGGGAGAGGGTTTAGCTCAGAGGAAAACATGGTGCAACTCGATCTGGTAGCCGGCAATCCAAGTCGCCGAGTCTCCGATCTTGATATAATAACTTAACTCTGGGATTACACTAGATGCTCGATATCAAGCGATATTGCTAGGGTTCTTAGATCTCTGCCTAAACTAGACCTAGGGGTCGGTTTATAAAGCACCCGTACCCCCTTGGCCCTATTCTCCAAGGCGCAGCTTGAATCCTACCCGGACACCGCTTACAAACCCTAACTTTCCTTACCGTAACCCACAATCCGGGTCACGAAGCCTACAAACTTTGGGCCTTCCAGAAGCTTCATTATTCTTAACCAGATTGCGCACCGTGTTCCTTGGGCCGGGTTACGCCTTGGAGTTGGCCTACCGGGTTATTATCCCCCCATCACTTTGCCTCGACCTCCTCGAGCCATGCTTGGCTCCCTTTCCTTTTCTCTCTGCAGGTAAAGAGCGGGGGAAGGGGAAGACGAAGGTGGTGTTAGAATGGGAGAGAGGGCGTCCTCCTCCTATTTATGCCAAGGCCAAGATACGGTGCTGCTCTCGTTTGGCCTTCCGACGGATCGAGCACCGAGGCAGAAGGGGCCACGTCCCAAGGGGGGACGTGACCAGACGACGAGGCGCTTGCTGCTCTACGCCGCCCGGTCAGAGCAGTAATTGGGACAAGACGTTTCCGCCACGCGGGGAGATCGTGCGTTTCCCTGCGAACCGTCGTGCCACTTGGGAGGCTGGGCCCGCATTCTGGGGGCCTAGGCCGCTCTGCTTTACCCAAGCGCGTGTCATGGGCCCGGTGGTTACTGTCGAACCCACGGATACCAGGGGTATCCTGGGCTGTGTGCTGCTGGCCCAGCCCATCGGGTATGGAAGAAGTCCGTACCGGTCCATCAAGATAGGGAGAACCCCCTAACAGCTCTCCACCAATGCCGACCCCTTGAAGAGGGGATCCCCCCGGGATCTCCACCGTGCATCGCTGAGGAGGAGTCCTGCTATGACGCCGCTCCTTCCCGGAAGGAGCCACGCCTGTTGGGAGACAACACATGTGAGGGTGACGCTCCAACCTCTGCACGGATGACGAAGCCGCCGCAGGAGACAGAATGGCTTAGACAGTTGCCATTCTCGTGTATAAAGCGCAGAGCTCTGCTGTGCGCACCAAAACCCACTCTGTGGCTTTCCTCTTTGGTGCAAAAAGACCGAGTCTATGCTAGAAGACTAGGGCGGCGTCACCGGGCTCCCCCACCATGAAGCCATGGACGGCGCAGCTGTCCGCCGGCGACCAGGACCGCGCAGGAGGCGCAGTGTACGGGACACTCCATCTTTTGGCATCTTGTGGTATCCGTTTCCTGCCAAGTGAGCGGGAAACAAGGCCGATAGCCAGCATAAGTAGACGACCCCCATCTCCACAAGAGAAAAAAGAAACCAGAGAGAAGAGAGAAGACACCAAATAGATAGGTCACCAGAATCCATCGTTGTACTATAACCTCCTCAGTGCAATCAACCATACAAGTATGAGTAGGGTTTTAAACCATCACGGTGGCCTGAACCTGGGTAAAATCCTCGTGTTGTTACAGTTTCCTTTCAAGAGCTTCCCTCTTGAAGCCTCCGGAGGTGCGATTGAACGTGGTTAGCCCCCAATGTTCGAACCTTTGAGTGCTACCCTGTCGTTGACAGAACAGAAACTCCGACATTTCAATGCCCAAATCCAAAATTAAACTACCCACCTGTTGTCCAAATTATGCTTAAAGTTGTTGTCCAAATAAACTTGATCCAATCCATATCCAGTCAAACTGAAAACGAATAACGTCCAACTCTGTCCAAATCCACAAACAAAAGTCCAAGGCTTTCCAAATCCAAATGGACTTTGTGGTGAGTTCGTCTTCATCAATTCATCGGCGCGTGGCAAGCTAACCTCACACCACCGAGGGCAGAGGTCCATGACTCATCTGCCAGAGGTCAAGCTCGAGCTCGTGGCGGACATGTCCATGGGGATGTCTACTCGACTCGTGCCTTCGTGCCCATCCGACGGCGCCGTTGTCAATGCCTCGTGTCCTACCATCAAATCAGGCACGTTGTCAAGCTCGCCTGCACCCTGCTGTCGGAGACGACGGTGCAACGCTTCTCGCCATCCAGGATGCCATGTTGCCGCCACGAGATGACCTCGCTCTCCGCGCGTCACGGCACTGGCGGATCTACAGGGTATGCCCGGTATGCCATGGCATACCCTGCAGCCGAGCTGTGCTAGTTGGTAGTAGTAGTGAAAGTGGCCCGATAGACTGCAAACTCGACCGTCAAAACTTTTTTTTAGGCAAGAAGCCCTAGTGAAGCTAGAAGAAAATGATGCAGATCGATCTGGTCCAAAATGGTCGGCTTGATGTTTTTATTCCAAACGTGCTTCTCCCCATTTCCATTAATTTGCACAGCAGAAATACACAGTTCTCACTAGCAAGGATACAAGAAAACGGGAAATGGTAAAGTGCCCTTGCCTCACCAGGAAACCCGCTAACATCTGCTCGGCATCGAAACAACCGTTATGGGGCGAAAACCTGGTGATACTTAGACTAACAACTACCAAACCAGAGTCAAGGGACAAGGCACGACATCGCGCAGGGTGCAAATCCACACAAAGGTTCAAACAACTACCTTTTCACAGCAAGCTCTACAAAGCAGCTACCAGTGCACAACAACTAACGACGTCGCACAAACAATATCATCCTTCGAGAACCTAGCAGCCCATTTCACCAATACCCCGAAGTCAAGCATCTTCCAGCATCAACATCGGAGAATGCGCCGGCGGCATCTGTCTAGCTTGCACGACATCTCCAGCGCTCTTCGTCATCTTGATGGCCCCTGCTTCCAACGTCTCTACCTCTTCATCTTTGTACAACCCTGCCCAGTAAGAAAGAAGAGATGACATAGTGCAAACAACCACTTCAGGAGATAAACGATTGTAATCATCAAAGGTTACTCTATTCCGTGCTGTCCAAATAGCCCAACACAACGCAGCAAAAATGACAGTATAGAGTTTATCCTTCCCCGGGAGATAGGAAAAGAACCACATCCAACTTTGCCAAATGTTATTAGGAATATTTGTTGTACCCAAACATTTACCTAGCATACCCCAAACCAGTTTGGCTACTTTGCAGGAGAAAAAGAGATGGCTAGCTGATTCAACATTGTTACAAAAGGAGCAATTCAGACACCCATGCCAATTTTTTTTACGCATATTACTACGAGAGGGGACACCATCTTGATATGATTGACATAGGAATATTTTTTATTTTGAAAGGTAACTTGGCTTTCCAAATAAACCGATTGTCAGAGCCAGCAAGATGTCCTTCCAACCACTGATACATCGACGCCGTAGAGTACCTTTTATTAAGGGATAGCGTCCATGTAATTTCATCCTCCAAAACAGAAATGTGCCTTTGCAGCATGGCATTTTTTATGCCCTCCCATTGCCCCTCAAGCGTCTCGTCTAAGTTTCTACGAAAAGGAATATCTCCATATTTCTCCAGAACCTCATGAAAGGACATATTTTTCGCACGAGATATATCATACAAGATGGGGTATATGTCACACAAAGCAATATCGTCTAGCCAAGGTTCTGTCCAAAACCTCATAGTCTTTACATTGTGTAGTACTACTTTCCTTCCTTCTAGGTATAAACTTTTCACTTTCAAAATGCTCTTCCAATAAGGAGAATCATTCACCCTAAGTTTCAAATCAAGGATATTCTTATTTTTCATATAATTATTTCTCACAATAGTTTGCCACAAACCTTCTTGAGTTTCTAACTTCCACCACCATTTACATAATAAACTAACATTTTGCCTATGCAAGTCTTTAACTCCTAAGCCACCTTTCTTTTTAGAGCGACAAACTTTTTTCCATTTAACCATATGATACGAGTTCTTTTTCTTACCCGACCAGAAAAAACGACGACGATGCTTATCCATTTTTTCAATAGTTGTTTTATTCAACATATGGAGAGACACATAATAGGAAGGGATAATAGTTAAGAAGGAGTCAAGTAAAGTTAATCTAGCACTAGAGGAGGCTGACTTACAAATCCAGGAATCAAATTTCTTAAGCAATTTAGCATCCAAGAACTCCAAATGAATTGTTTTCAGATTGGAAAAGATAACAAGCATCCCCAGGTATTTTAATGGAAACTGTCCCACTTGGCAAGAAAAACGATTAGAGTAAAATGAGCAATATCATTATCTCCTCCAATCACAAAAATTTCACTTTTTTCGAAGTTGATTTTGAACATGTACAATAGCAGTTTCAAATTTATCGCTTTATCAGGATCATGACCCACACATAGAACCGTATCATGTGCGTATTGTAGAACCGCCACCCTGTTTTGCACCAGGTCAGGAGCTAGACCATTAATGAGACCCGTTTCTCTGTGCCATTAGTACCATCTTAGTCAGGCTCTCAGCAACTAGATTAAATAAAGTAGGGGACAGTGGGTCACCTTGGCGAACTCCCTTACACTTTGAAAGTAGGGGCCATACTCATTGTTCAACTTAACACTAACCGTACCATTATACAGATTCGCCTTGACCCACCCACACCATTTATCGGAGAAACCACGAGATTTAAGACAAGGAAACAAACACTCCTAATTTGCCTTTTCGTAAGCTTTCTTAAAGTCTAATTTCAAAATGATACCCGTCTTTTTTTAACATGAGTATGATGCATAATCTCATTAAGGATGTTCCTACCCTTAATAAAAGCATTTTGATGCAGACTAAACAATTTGTGAGTAAAAGGCTCCAATCTAATGATGAGAGTTTTAGTAATAAGTTTCTAAATAGAACGGAGGAGACAAATAGGCCTAGACTGTTGAATCTTACCGGCCTCCGAGACTTTAGGTAGTAAAGTTATCACACCATAGTTAAGGCGTTGAAGGTCGAGTTTTCCAGCCCAAAAATGATAAAAAAGTCTCATAATTGCATCTTTTACCAAATCCCATTAAGTTTGATTAAATTATATACACTACGGGAGAACACGTCTTTTCCGTGTGCCCAATGCACACGGCAAAGGCTGTTAAACAACGGAAAAGCCTTTGCCGTGTGCCGCACACGGCAAAGAGTACACGGAAGAGATTTGCACAACGACGTGCTCTTTGCCTTGTGCATTTTATCGGGGCACACGACAAAGAGTTAGAGTGGGCCCCACCACCACTTGGTCACGCACGAACGGAAACGGGAACCAGGTGGGTCCAACCTGTCAGTCTTTGCCGTGTGCTAGCACACGACAAAGTACTGACAGGTGGGACCCACTATGCGGGCCACCCATGTTAGCCTTTTACCGTGTGCTAGCACACGACAAAGACTGACAGGTGGGCCCCACAGCCTCTCCCCCCATTGTGTCATCTGTGCCAATCTTTGCCGTGACACACGACAAAGATTTTTAAATCATTGCCGTGTGTTATCACACGGCAAAGAGGTGCCCAAAATGCCAGATGATACAGGCTGGCTCCACGTGGCCTCTTTGCCGTGTGCTAACACACGGTAAAGACTGAAAAATTTCTTTGCTGTGTGCAAATTGGTCAATTTTTTTCCTTCAATTTGTTTTCATGCAACATTACAGTTCAAAATGACACAATAGATGCAATATTCAATTTCATCAACAATTATCATCACATCAACACCAATTGCATCCAAAATGCATCGAAATAGCACAAAATCATCCATAACACCACAAATAGCATCCATATCATCCATAGTATCATTATTTACAACTAGTTCGTCATTACATCGATGGAGCATGACAAATGGAAGCATCCGGGAAGTCCTCATGCCATCGATGTCCACTCCTAGCTCCCAACCATCTACAACACGAGAGAAAGAAAGAAAGACATGAGAATTGAAACATTTGAATGCAAACTAACGAGGTATTGACATCTATGTGAAAAATTGCACACCCGCTAAGCTCGTGCTAACTTGGTGGCAGTGAAGCGAAAAATTCGGCCAACCTGACGAGTAGCAAGTTGACAGATTGATCTAAGTCTAAGTGATACATGAAAGTAAGTTTTGACGCGGAGTATAGGAGGTTTATAGCCAACTCACCACTCTCGTCCTGTCTGCTCTCGTGGTTGAGGTGCAGCAGTGGACATGGGCGATGCGTTCGACCCGGCGGCAGAGGCACCAGTACCCTACAAGCAGAATAAATAGATGGTTAGGATCTGTTAGACGGAAACGACACCGGTTAGAAGGAAATGACAACAGTTAGAAGAAAATGTTAACTTATAGTAGCGTTTCGTGATTGATGAATCACCATCGGTCCGACTCCGGCTATGGTAAGTGGCATATTTGGCATCCAAGACACATGTCACACTCTATCACACATGGTATTGCGTACCATGGGACTTGGTGGAATTCAGACGCTTCGGACCCCCTCTCCGGTGAAACCCTAGCCCCGCTGTAGAAAAAGACGGAACTGCCGTCCTGGCCCCTCTACATGAGCCGGAAGGGGGTAGCAAAGTGGAACTAGTTTCTTAGTTGTGTCATGTTAGGACCAAGGAACACCCAAGACAATGGTAGGGCCCACCTCTTGGCAAGATTCCACCGTTCCGTCAGATCTAGGAGTTTCGGGGTGTGAGCAGTCATGGAACCCGGAAGAGAGAATCCGACGCTGGTGAAGCCCTAACACAAAGAGTGATGGGATGTTTGGCATCCAAGACACATGTCACACTCTATCACACATGGTATTGCATACCATGGGATTTGGTGGGATTCAGACGCTCCGGAGCTCCTCTCCGGTGAAACCCTAAACGAGAGGGAGAAAAGTTCGACGTGACGAGAGGGAGAACGGTTCGACGCGTCGAGAGGGAGAAAAGTGAAAGTAATTGCATGCTTGTGTTAGGGTAAACAAGATATAGTATAAATTGGTAAATAAAGTATTACTGTGTGGTTTCTGAGTTCTTTGTCGTGTGTTATTCTTTACCGTGTGCCTTATGTTGTACTAAACCGTGTGTTTGTCTTTGCCGTGTGCGGCACACGGCAAAGATAATCTATACCGTGCGCCCGATGTAGTGCACACGGCAAAGATCTAAGCACACGGTAATGAACTCGTCTCTGGTAGTGATAGAGATATTGTCTGGTCCAGGAGCTCTATTGCATTCCATCGAGAATAAAGCATTTCTAACTTCCTCCAGTGAGAAAAGTTTATTAACTTAAGATTGTCATGTGCATTCAGTTTTTCAGTTTCAAGCCAAAGCTGAGGAGATAGTTTGAACATATTACCCGGTGCTGGCCCAAACAAATATGTGTAATAGGATGTTGCATGCTAAAGTAATTTTTTTGTTCCTTCAACCCCCCCCCCCCCCCCAGCCACTACGCCGCCGCCATGATCGCGTCTAACCTGCCAGGTCAGGAGTAGTAGACCGGAAATGCTGCGGGCCTTGTCGCTGGTCACGCCGCACACCCGACCTGGACGCTAGTCACGCCGCACGTGGACCTAGACGGTGGCATGCCGTATCGGCGTGAGTTTGAGCACTAGTTCGCCGGCCACTGTGAGCCCAAGCAGGCTGCTGAGAACCCATGCCGGCCGGCGGCCGCCGAAAGACTACGACCACGAAATCAGTAAAATCAATGCGTCATCCGCATCCCTGCGCCGCACGGTAATTATTTATTGCTTCTATACCATATTATGAGGCAAATTAAAACGGGTTTTATCAAAATAACCTTCATTTTTATTTGGTGTTGCATACCCATCGTTAAAATCCTAGATCTGCCACTGTGTGACGGTACTCCGATGCCGCCTGCGACGACGCTGGATCCACTAGCTTCCCACACACCTGGGTGACCGCCAGAGCCGAGTAGTCGCTGATGTGGCCTCGGTCATTGATCGGACGCCGCCGCCTGTTGGACGAGGACGCCTGGCGTGGTAATCATATCAATCATAACTTAACACTGGTAGAAAAAAGGCCTTCCATACGCCCCCTTTAGTCCCCAAAATGTCCGAACCGTGACTAAAGGGGTCTTTAGTCGCGGTTTGGGAGGAGACCCGCGACTGAAGGTCTTGAGTGGCGGTTTGGGAAGCGCGCGGAGGGCTTTAGTCCCGGTTGGCCTGGCCACCCGCGACTAAAGGTCCGAACTGTTCGCCTCCCGGTCTTTAGTCCCGGTTGGCCTGGCCACCCGCGACTAAAGTTCCGAACTGCTCGCCTCCCGCGTAATTCTAATTCGCGAGCGAGGCAGAAAGGCCTCATTGCTACAGTGCGAGCGCGGCTCTCTCTTCTTCTTCCTCCACCATGGATTCTCCCGTTTTTAAGATTCTCAAGGTGGCCACACCATGCGGCAAGACTCTCCACGTCGCCTATACCAACAATTGCGAGATCCTCCCTGAAGCTCTTGACCGTTTGAGGAAACTCTATGAAGCCGATGAACACCACAAGTTCTTTGGGCTTGATCTCGAATACACGGCCAATCAAAAGGATGTGGCCGTCATCCAGATTGCTTACAAGGAAACCGTTCTGGTCTTCCAATGGGCAAGGTACACACACAATCTCTTGTAGGATAGTTGATGCATTTTCGATTTGTTGTTGCATTGAAAGAATACACTAGTTGCAACAATATCTAACATGTGTTCCATTTTTGTTGTTGCAGTAGTGCAAAGAAATGTCCAGAACTTATGGATTTTCTTGTCAACAAAGGTTTAGACTTTTGTAGCATCGATATCACAAATGACCAGCAGAAGATGATGCGCACCTGGAATATTGAGATACCTGAAGACCACTACATTGATCTTCAGGACTTGATCCATTTTGATGAGCTGGACGGGGACAAGACCGGGATGGCTCAGATGACAACTGCCTTCATCCACCACGACTACAGAACGATGAAGACTAGTTTCCCCACGAGAAATCACAACTATTGGGGGAAAGAACCCACTTGACCTGATCAATCTCCAGTATGCAGCAATAGATGCATATGTTGCGTTCGAGTTGTTCTGCATCTACTCTTCGGATCTCGAGTAGATGGTTGTTTGTGTACCGCTATGTTTGCATTATTCGAGACTTTATATATGTAGTACTACTATTATGTACCGCTATGTTTGCATTATTCGAGATTTTATATATGTAGTACTACTATTATGTACCTCTATGTTTGCATTATTCGAGACTTTATATATGTAGTACTACTATTATGTAATGGATATATGACCTATATTATTTCTATTAATTGTGTATGTGTTTAAGTACCGCGGTGTTTAAGACTAACTCCTTTGCAAAATATTTGAGAAAACGAGTGAAAAACATCGAAAACAGAAGGTTACTTAAATGTCTCAAAACCTTATGAGAGAAGAAGACTAATGAAATGTCTCAAATAAAACCAAGGGTTAAAAAGGACATGATGCATTCATAAGGACTGGAAAATAGAAGAGATTTTGGAAAGGGGAAACAAAAGATTTCCTAAGATTAACAGATATGACCACTTAATCAAGATGCATTCATAAGGACTCGAAAACAGTGAGATAAAATATTTTTCTGAATTTTTTGATATATTATTTGTACTTTTAAGATTTTAAAATGAATTCGTTTTATTTTTCTGATTTTTGATATATTATTTGTATTTTTAAGATTTTAAAATGAATTAGTTTTATTTTTCTGAATTTTATGATATATTATTTGTATTTTTAAGATTGTAAAATGAATTAGTTTTATTTTTCTGAATTTTTTGATATATTATTTGTATTTTTAAGATTTTAAAATGAATTAGTTTTATTTTTCTGATTTTTTTTAGAAATAATACAAATTAAAAAGTTAATGTTTATTTATTTATTCAAAATTATTATTATATCATTACTTTTGTTTATTAAAAGATTTATTTGAAATTCAAACAATAAAGAAATGTGGCATCGACCAACATGTTAATAGGATTGATATGATACTAGTATCACATACATGCGTGCAAAACACTTGGATGCGGGACGGGATGGAACTTGGAAGTTAAGCGTGCTAGTGCTAGAGTAGTGGGAGGATGGGTGACCGAGCGGGAAGTTTGACCACGAGTAAGTAATTTGACTAGAGATAATTGTAGTTAGACACTAAGCAAATAATAAAAATTCTGAAAAAAAGGGAGTGAAAAATAATTAGAAACTCAAATAAATTAAAAAAATAACGAAATATCCTGTAGTCCCGGTTTGTAAACCGGGACTAAAGGTTCTCCGCCCCCGGCGCACGCCAGCCGCCCACGTGGACGGGCCTTTAGTCGCGGTTCGTAAGAGGCGCGACTAAAGGGGGGCCTTTAGTCGCGCATATTTAGTCCCGGTTGCACGGCCGGGATTAATGGCCTTTGCGAACCGGGACTAAAGACCTATTTTCTACCAGTATAATGGTTTTTTTCCGTATCCAAATGTAAGATGTTTTAGAATTTTCTAAACAATACGTACCTAGACATATTTTAGTGTAAGATACATATAAATCTACACACTAAAACACGTTTGGATACGTTTTCTCTATAAAATGCTAAATATCTTTTTTTGAGAGAAAAGAGAGCTACACTACATCAAAGATTGGGAATCCTGATTTGGGAGATCTTGCACCACATCAGGAGGGTCGTGAGTCCAGATGCAACTGCCAGCGTTTCTGACCAATTTAGCGAGGGCATCCGCTACCCTGTTACTCTCTCTTCTGGTTGAAACAATGCAAGAATCCTGGAATTTTTTCAGCAGCTTCTTCGTCTCTTCGTATACAGTCCAAAGCGATGATCTGTCAGGACGTTCAAAGCGTAGAGCAACTGCCCCATTCGCACAGGCCAATTCTAGGATGATCTTCTGGGAACCCATTCCGGCGAGGAGTTTAAGTCCCTGAAGAGCCGTGGGCCTCCTCCATCTCAATATCTCTGCATCGGGCAATGGGCGAGCAGGCGGCCAACAGGAGACCGCCCTGGGCGTCCCTCACCACCACACCGGCACCTTCAGGCCTGCCATCACCGACGAAGGAGGCATCCGTGTTCAACTTAATCTAGCCCTGAGCAGGAACCGACAAAAACTGAATCTTCACCTGTTGCCTTAGGTGATTAGTAGTTGAGGTCTCGGCGAACATGGGCCTTTTGCCTTTGCTGTCGCCATCAACAGAGCACAACACATGGTGTCCCAAGCAGTAGGACACCAAGAAGGCATCTGAGTTGATTGATCGTCTCTAAGCCATGTTGGTGAACGATGTCATTCCTCAGGTGCCAGGCACGCAAGAGCAGGAGCATGACCTTTGATCTGGTGCTCTTATCGAGTTGGGAAAGAAGCACCAGGAGCCAATCTTTTCCTGTATACCTGAAGTTCATTTCTGAAGCTAAGTTCCATGATTTACGCATCACGTGTCTCAAAGCAGCAGCTTTCGTGCAGACGACTGTCGTGTGATGGGCATCCTCAGTACCAGTACCGCAAATGGAACAACAGCTGTCAGTTTCAACATTGCGCCTCCATTTTTTTCTTGGTATCCAGCGAGTTAGTGACGACTCTCCAGGCTAAGATGCACACCTTGGGTTGTACATCAGTCTTCTAAATGCAGTCCCAAATCGCCCTATTCCCTTTTGGAGTATTTCTACAACTCCCAGGGTCCTGCTTTGGTGTTTCAGAGTTTGGGCTAGACGGTAAGCACTTTTCACCGTGAATATTCCATTCTTTTTGAAATGCCAAGCAATACGGTCTGGCTGGGGTGTTTGCGGGATGCCGATGGTAAGAATGGCTTGGACGTCATGTTCATAGAAGAGTTCACGGAGCAGGGGAGTGTCCCATTCTCTGGTCTCATTATTGATCAGCTGGTTGACCCATCTTCAGCGAGAGTTCTTCTTCAAAGCTTAGACCTTTAGCCGAGTATCCCTCGGAATCCACTGGTCACGAAGGAATTGGGTATTTTTGCCGTCACCAATTCGATTGATGATGCCAGTTCGAGAACGAACTCTACTCCTTTCCCGGCAGGGGAAGGATCGGAGGAGAAGATGGTATCAAGAATGTTGCCATGGGGAAAATATCAGGCTTTTAGGACTCTGGTGCAAAGGTTGTCAGGTTTTTGTATGAGCCTCCAAGCCTGTCTAGCAAGGAGTGCTTGATTGAAAAGATGCATATCACGGAAGCCAAGTCCTTCCTTGCCTTTGGGTTTATTCAGGTTGTCCCAAGCAGTCCAATGCACTTTCCTTTGGTTCTGAACATCTCCCCATTATAAATCGCAGACTAGTTTCTCATATTGTTCACAGAAACTAGAGGAAAGTTTGAAAACTCACATAACATAACCGGGTAGGGATTGTGCGATATATTTAATCGAGGTATCTTTTGCTCCATGTGACACGAACTTTTCTTCCCAATTAGTCAATCTCTTGGTGAATCTCTTCATAATTGGTTCGAAGCAGTCACTCTTCATCCTGCCCTCGGGAGTGCGCAAGCCCAAATATTTCTCTTCAAAGGTGCTTGATGGTGCAGATCTTGCACTCGTTGGGATATCCCAAGAGGAGGGTGTGGTGAGCACAGCGGTAGGAGTTTTCCCCTTAGTTAAGAACCAATGTTATCAATCCAGTAGGAGAAACAGGACCTTCGGAAGGTTGATGCCACTGACGGTGGTGATGGCTCATCGGTGTCAGCAACAACGTGGAACCTGCACACAACACAACCAAAATACTTTGTCCCAACGGTACAGTGAGATTGACAATCTCACCGGTCTTGCCGAAAACAAAGATTAAACGTATAATATGGAAAATGGTGTATGCTTGCAGTAAGTAAAGAAAGCAGTAAATTGTGGTGGTTTGTTTAAAAGTGTAGGAAAATGGACCGGGGTTCATAGGTTCACTAGTGGTGTCTCTCCATAAAAGATAGCATGCTGGGTGAACAAATTACAGCTGGGCAATTGACAAATAAAGGTTGCACCGTAGTGCACATTCATGACATGATGACTACTATGATATTTCGTGTGTGCATTACAACAATATACATAGACCATAATCCAACCGCATCTATGACTAATAATCCATCCTCAGGTTATCATCCGAACCCCCTTAGGTATTAAGTTGCAAGCAACAAATAACTGCATTAAACAGAGTGTGTAATGTAAGCATTGATTGTACACGCGGGCACTCTCACCGCCGTTTTCTCCCTAGTGGAAACAACACATCCTCACCATTTACGTTTCTGTCACTCGAACAAAGCGAAAAAGAGGCATGCACCCACTATCGAGCATAAATACTGCCTCTTGGAGTCACTAGAAACTACTTGGCCAGAGAAACCACTATCAACAGAAAGCATGCAAGATCACAAATAACATATGCAATAAAGACTACAATCAACTTGGCATAAGTTCAATATTCATCGGATCCCAGCAAACAAATCACACAGAGTTACATAAGATCAATCTCGATCATGTTAGGCAGCTCACGAGATCTAAACATGGAGGCATATGAGGAGAAGACAACCATCTAGCTACTGCTATGGACCCGTAGTCCAAAGATGAACTACTCACGCATCACTCCGGAGGCAGGCATGGTGATGTAGAGGCCTCCGGTGATGATTTCCTCTCCGGCAGGGTGCTAGAGACAGCTTCAGAACCCCCCTGATCTAGGGTTGACGGTGATGGCGGCTGCGGAACTTTTCGGGGGATATTTGATCAGGTGTCTAGGGTTTTCCATCCGGGGGTAATAAATAGGCGAAAGGGAAGAGCCGGTGGAGCCCCACACCACCCCCTGGCGCGGCCAAGGGGGAGGGGCGCGCCACCCCATGGCGTGGGCCCCCTGATGCCCCGCTTTGTCTCCTCTTGGGTCTTCTGGATGCTTCCGGGGAAAATAGGCACTTCGGGCTTTATGGGGTCCAATTCCGAGAATATTTCCAGAACAATTTTTTTGAAACCAAAAACAACAAAAAACAGGAAACTGACACTTGGAATCTTCTTAATAGGTTAGTCCCGGGAAACATGTAAAAATGACATAAAGAAGGGAGAAAACATGTAGCAATTGGCATAATATTATCATGGAGCATCAGAAATTATAGATTTATTGGAGACGTATCAAGCATCCCCAAGCATAGTTCCTACTCGTCCTCTTGTAGGTAAACGATAAAACAATAATTTCTGAGGTGACATGCTACTAACATAATCTTGATCAATAAAAAATGTAAAGGCATATGCAAGCTGAGATCATAGAACTTCAAACACAAACATGATAAACAGAACTTTAATAATAAATCAAAGCAATCACTTTTCATCATGAAGATTATCTCAAAATAAAGGATCATGAGAAAAAATGCAAAGAAAGATAAACGTCTGTTTAAGGTATAGAGAAAGCATGGAAAAGTGTCATTTCGCTAGTCCTTAAGAGTGGGGCAAAACATAAATGCCAGGACAACTTCAAAGTTCATGAGGAAGACTAGATAAATAATTAAAGAACAAATGATATCACATCATGAAGTAATTATTGATGTTTATGGGACAGTGCACATAGAACTAAGAATGGCAAAAATGGTCTCTGAACTGTGCATAAAGTTAGAAGATGGAGACTCAACTTAAAAGTAAAAGAAAGGTCCTTTGTGGAGGGAAGTAGGGATCACTCATGTGCTAGAGATTTTTATTTTATTAAACAGAGGTATTAAAAGTTTGACACTCCTCCCATCCATCTTTCACAAACCATGACTAACCGAATCCTCGGGTGCCTGCCAACAATCACATACTGTGGAGGAGTGTCTATATTTTGGGAGATGTATGCTAATGTCAACGAATGGTAAACAGAAAATACAGTACGCCACAAGCCAACTGGATTCACAAGAGTGGCTCCCATGTGAAGGACGCATCTGGGTAGAAGGTCATCCCTCTTTCTCTTTTGTTTACACAATTATGCTTTGACTGATAAATCAGGGGCACAAATAGTGAAGAGATTTTGTGCGTATTAATTAGGGGCTGGGAACCCCGCTGCCAACTCTTCTATCATTTGGATAAGCGGACGAAGCCACTAGTCCAGGGTGTGAAATCGAATCAACAAGTGAGATAAAGATTTTCTATTGACGTCCTCATGAGAAAAAACAGGAACATAAAGCAGGAGTAATTTTGAAAGTTTTAAAGGTAACACATGAGCAATTTATGGAGTGGCAGTTAAATACCACATGTAGGTAGGTATGGTGGACACAATAGGAAAACTTGGTTTAAGGGAGTTGGATGCACGAGTAGAGCTCATACTCAGTACAGGTGGAGGCTAGCAAAGGACTGGGAGCGAGAAATCAAGAGAGCATAAGAGCCATAATCATGCATAGCGACATAAATATCATTAATTAAAGCATAAGCGGTATCAGAGTTCAAAAAATAAGTCGTCATGGACGCTATTCGTGACTGGTTCATAGTCATAAACATGGTGTGAGCATGCGCCAAGTCAACCAAATAAAACATTTGAAAGAGAATACCAAAAATTTATGCTTCCTTATGACGAGAACAACTCATAAATCTTTGAATGACATATTAAAAACTCTCGGCTATTTGAGGCTATTCATTCTACTCAACATCACAAGGCTTTAGAACTAAAATAACATTTAGCATGTCATGAAAAAGTTCTAGCAACAGTCTATACGAGCTTGTACTTGCACTGTTATAAATTCTTC
Organism: Alopecurus myosuroides; assembly: GCA_028641055.1. Classification (NCBI taxonomy): domain Eukaryota; kingdom Viridiplantae; phylum Streptophyta; class Magnoliopsida; order Poales; family Poaceae; genus Alopecurus; species Alopecurus myosuroides. The sequence goes on along the minus strand of CM054063.1, from coordinate 325,227,957 downwards.
TTTAAGCAGCAGTTTCTTTCTCCCAACAATCACCATACAAGATATGTTTTAACAAAAAATCTCTAAATGCTATAGCAAGCAAACATGAGAGTACTCACAAAACACTACTAAAACTAACAGCTCTGATAAGAGATGCATGCAAAACAAGAGCTAAATGAATGCAACAACCAGACAAAGATTAAGAATACAAAGTATTCCCATGAAAAAGCGGAGCGTGCCACTCTCCAATAAAATAATGCTAGGGTCCAACCAAGTTTATTTCAAAAGAAAAAACAAACTAAAAGCAAAAAAAAAAACTTAAAACAAAAATAAAAGACGCTCCAAGTAACGCACATAAGATGTGACCGAATAAAAATATAGTTTCACTAGAGTTGACATGATAATTTGTTGATGAAGAAGGCGATGCCTTGGGCATCCCCAAACTTAGACGCTTGAATCTTCTTGGAATTTGATGCGATGTACCACCAGGGCATCCCCAAGCTTAGTCTCTTCACTCTTCTTGATCACATCATATCATCCTCTTCTCTTGACCCTTGAAAACTTCCTTCACACCAAACTTCGGCAATCTTCATTACCAATGTTAGTGCAATCGAAATAATAAATTCACATGGTTCAGTTTCAACACAAGTATAACACTCAAAAACACATTAGCTACTGTCACAACTTCTTTTATAACTCTTTTTCTCAAAAGAACACCAAAAGAAAGAGATTAAGATGCAAATGCAATTATTGGCAGAAATATGTCAAAAGAGGACAGCAGGAAAAAAATATATGATTTTTTCGAAAATCTTATGTTGCTCAAATCAAAAAGTAGCCAACTAAGAAAAGTTGCGTATACAGCCCATGATTACGCACAAAAAAAACTCATGTCATTTTGAAATTTCTGTGATTTTATACAGAATAAAAAGTGGACAGCAGAAATCTGTTTCCTGCGCAGAAATCCGAAATCTAGCCTGAACTTTCCACTAGAGGCTTTACTTGGCTCAACAAAAACTCAAAAGAAAAGATACATCGGGGTTTCTAAGGAAATAGACAACACCCAGGTGCAAAGCACACAAAAGAAAACAAAGGAAAACGGGTTGAAAACAGCGAAATAAAACGGGTTATCTCCCGTTAGCGCTTTTCTTTAACGCTTTTCAGCTAGGCATAGAAAGCAACTCAAGTATTTTCAAGTGAGGCATTCAAATCAAGATTTGGCAATTCTTTAATGATGCATTGTATTTTATCTAAGTGAGTTTCAGAGAATCCTCTCTTAGTACTTTTATGCTTATTATCTTCATCAAATAAATTCCTAGGAACAATCCAATCAAAATTCTTTTCTTGGGCTTTGTGCAGTGCCACCAATTTAAAGGGGATTGGTATTTTATCCTCGTTTTCATTATTATATTCAGTTTTTTTTATAGAACCAACAATGTTACACATGAGCCAAGCATATTGAAAAGATCAAAGACTTTTCTAACTTCTATAGCAACATCTCCAAATTCTTTAAGCATAGTTTCTAAGATGAAGTTTCTTTTTCAACATCTTCAATGTTATTCAAGTTGAGGAACATATGTTGTATTATGGGATAAAGTTTAACAAACCTAGCTTCTAGCATTGTGAACTAAAGAAGTTGCAGCAGTCTCGTAATTGGGAGCAAGTTATACTATGGATTTCCCCTCAAAGTTATCATGCTTACTAACATGATCAAAGAATTCTTTGATAGTGCCCTTTCCAAGTATAGAACCACTTCCTACCGGCAAGCATTTCAAGGTAAACTTAGGGAACAACATAATGGAAAATAACAACATAGTGACAAAAATAACAACTAGAATAAGAACTAATTTTTTTATGTTTTTGATAAAGAGAAGCAAAACAAGACAAAAATAAAAACAAGACAATAAACAAAATAAAGAGGTTGAGAGTGAGAAACTCCCCTTGCCATAATACTTCCTTCTCCCCGGCAACGGCGCCAGAATAAGTCCTTGATGGTGCAGATCTTGCACTCGTTGGGATACCCCAAAAGGAGGGTGTGATGAGTACAGCGGTAGGAGTTTTCCCCTTAGTTAAGAACCAATGTTATGAATCCAGTAGGAGAAAGAGGACCTTCGGAAGGTTGATGCCACTGCCGGTGGTCATGGCTCACCGGTGTTAGCAACAACGTGGAACCTGCACATAACACAACCAAAATACTTTGTCCCAATGGTACAGTGAGGTTGTCCATCTCACCGGTCTTGCTGAAAACAAAGATTAGACGTATAGTGTGGAAAATGGTGTATGCTTGCAGTAATTAAAGAAAGCAGGAAATTGTGGTGGTTTGTTTAACAGTGTAGGAAAATGGACTGGGGTTCATAGGTTCACTAGTGGTGTCTCTCCATAAAAGATAGCATGCTGGGTGAACAAATTACAGCTGGGTAATTGACAAATAAAGGCTGCACCATAGTGCACATTCATGACATGATGACTAGTATGATATTTAGTGCGGGCTTTACAACAATATACATAGACCGTAATCCAACTGCATCTATGACTAATAATCCACCCTCAGGTTAGCATCTGAACCCCCTTAGGTATTTAAGTTGCAAGCAACAGATAATCGCATTAAACAATGTGTGTAATGTAAGCAATTATTGTGCACGCGTGCATTCACACCGTTGTTTTCTCCCTAGTGGCAACAACACATCCTCCCCCGTCACGTTTCTGTCACTCGAGTACAGGCGAAAAGGATACACGAACCCACTATCGAGCATAAATACTCCCTCTTGGAGTCACTAGCAACTACTTGGCCAAAGCAACCACTAGAAACGAAAAGCATGCAAGATCACAAATAACATATGCAATAAAAGACTATAATCAACTTGGCATAAGTTCAATATTCATCGGATCCCAGCAAACACATCACATAGAGTTACATAAGATCAATCTCGATCATGTTAGGAAGCTCACGAGATCTAAACATGGATACATATGAGGAGAAGACAACCATCTAGCTGCTGCTATGGACCCGTAGCCCAAGGATGAACTACTCACGCATCACTCCGGAGGCAGGCATGGTGATGTAGAGGCCTCCGGTGATGATTTCCTCTCCGGCAGGGTGCCGGAGATAGCTTCAGAATCCCCCCTGATCCATGGTTGATGGTGACGGCGGCTGCGGAACTTTTCGGGGATATTTGATCCGGTGTCTAGGAGTTTCCATTCGGGGGGGGGATAAATAGGCGAAAGGGCAGAGGCGGTGGAGCCGTAGGGGCCCCACACCACCCCCTGGCGCGGCCAAGGGGGTCGCCACCCCATGGTGTGGGCCCCCTGATGCCCCTCTTCGTCTCCTCTTAAGTCTTCTGGATGCTTCCGGGGAAAATAGGCACTTCGGGTTTTGTGGGGTCCAATTCCGAGAATATTTCCAGAACAACTTTTCTGAAACCAAAAAAACAGCAGAAAACAGGGAACTGACACTTGGCATCTTGTTAATAGGTTAGTCCCGGGAAACATGTAAAAATGACATAAAGAAGGGAGAAAACATGTAGCAATTTGCATAATATTATCATGGAGCATAAGAAATTATAGATACGTTGGAGACGTATCAGTGCTGTTAGCAATACCCTGACCTGGCCAGGAGGAAAGAATAGGCTGCGAAGAGAGAGACCGAACTAGGCGTAAAGCCGTCTACCTCAACACCAGCCGTTCCTCCGCCTGTCCGTCCTGACGTGAAGAGTCCGAGTAAAACTGCTGGCAAAGCCAAGGAGCAAGTCCAAGACGAAGGCCCGGAGAACCACTCCCGGGATGCCGAGTAGGATGATACCTAATGCTTTTGCGTTTCTCGAGACTGATATGACTTTTAGCGGTGCGCCTGTGCAACATTGATACTGATATTATGACTTTGCGCTTGTTAATTTATGATAACTCTTTGCCTCTCCCGGCTTTTGATAATCTCGATCCTTGTGTCACATGTAAGCTTATTCTCGATACTTTGAACTCTTGCTTTTGATTCCCTTTTGAGACTCGGCTAACCGAGTATCGTAGGTTTTGATAGACGGACTTTTCTTTAAGTCCCCAAGACTCGGAAACTAAGGTTTACGAGCTTTAGTAGTTAAGTAGTTTGTTTCTGTCTCGAAGTCCCCAGTCCCCATGACCCAAAGTACGAGCTAAGGGGGCGTGGCCTTTCTCAGATGACAAACTGCTCCTTACCAAGCTGAAGACCAATAGCTGTTCACATAAATACTGAAGTCATGCTTAATACTTGTTGAGTTTCCGGCTATTTGAGCCTTATACTCTGCATGGACTTGTGGTTTAGATGACCCTTTTGATTATCTTGTACTGTAAGCCGGCTTTCGCGTGGATACCATGCTGTTACATCTATACGAAAAACAGGGTCAAGCAAGTCCCATTGGGCTGCATAGTTTGATTGTAATCGTAAGTGAACAGAGCATGCCACTTTAGCGCGAGTCACATCGAGCTTAAGTAAGAATAATCAAGAAATTTGGCTCCTTTGTCCGGTTATAAGATTGCAGCCGTACCCGTTTTTTCGAGTAATCAGCCCTCATAACTCATAGGCATCGAGGCCGGGTCTTCGGGTTTGTGATTACTTATTTAAGCACACCAATCCCCGAAGACCTATATGCACGTGACGTATTTTGATGATATTGACGTATTGATAACAACAAGCATTACTTACTTGTAACTGAAGCAAAGACCATGATAAGACTCGAGACCATCTTCTTTTATTGATAAAAATTTCTTTTTTGAATCAGCAGGCCGCCTCATTAAAAACCTTCCAGTCCCCTTAGGTACCCTGGATAGGAAAAGAGTGCGTATGAAACCTGCCGCCCGTTACACTGCTTTAGTTATTCTCGAGAGTCGGCCCCGCGTTGGTACGGCCGATGCACATTCTCCACTTGCTAGGCCCTTTCATAATGAGTGCCGGATTTGCTAGCCAATCCGGGTATATCGTCCTTGAAGCGTGATCAGCTGCGGATGGCGGTACGTCTTCTTCTTCCCTGCTAGGAATTTTGGAAGGATCGCTCCTGATGAAGCTTACCATCTTAGGGTTTTGTTCTGCCCTAACTTTTGCTTTGTCCCCCTCAGGAGTTGGCTTTTTTGACGTTGTCCTCTCTTCTAGGTCTACCTGAGAACGGTAATGTTTGAGTTCTTCCTTCCTGCAGGCTTGCTCGGCCATTGCCGCATCTCCCTCATCACATTCAGCTGCTATATCTCGATTTCCGTGTATTGTAATGGTCTTCTTAGGACCCGGGATTTTCAGCTGTAGGTACACATAACACGGTCTCGCCATGAACTTGGCATAAGCCGGCCTTCCAAACAATGCATGATAAGGACTGCGCAACTTTACTACTTCAAAGGTAAGCCACTCGACTCGGTAATTGTCCTTTGACTCTCCAAAAGCTACTTCCAGTGCCACCTTTCCTTCGGGGCATGCCGAATGGCCCGGCACTATCCCGTGAAAAACTGTTGTACTCTTTTGCAGCTGCGATTCCTTTAAGCCCATACGCAAAAAGGTTTCCCAGTACAGGATATTGATACTACTTCCTCCATCCATCAAGACTTTTTTCAGCTCGTAGCCGTTGACCTGTGGTGCCACTACCAAAGCCAAGACTCCCGGGTGATCAACTCTGTCCGGGTGATCCTTCCTGCTCCATGTTACCTCTTGTTCTGACCATCTCAAATATCTTGGAACAGCGGAGGAGACCGAATTAACTGCTTGTTTCAGTATCTTCTTATCCTTGTTAGAGCCTCCCGTAGTGTGCACATGATACTGACCCAGCTGTTTGGGGTTAGCTTGAAAACCTCCCGCTCCTCCTTGATTGTTACCTTGATTTCCAGCTGGCGGGTTGCCAGCTGGGGGCGGTCCGTTGCCCAAATTTCCACCTAGGCCCGGGCCTCCTCCTCGGCCTGCACCTCGCATGGCTCTGTTCACTTCCTCGTTCTTCCACCTTTGTAAGTCGGCACATTGCTCCAATGAATGATTGGCCGGCTTGCCGTTCCTGCTATGCTTCGGGCATGCCATCCTAAATATGTCCCAACTGTTGCTTGGTCTTGGTGGTCCTTGGTAGTGTCCCCCATTGTGATTTCCAGCATTAAAATTTCCTTCGGATCTAGGTCTTGAAGACCCGGCCTCCGTGTTGGCTACAAACTCGGAATTCCCTTCAAACGGTCGTTTGTTCTGGCTGTTTCCATTATTGTTTGGCGCCGATACATTGCCGGTTTTCCCACTGCTACTTGTGTTTGCTTTTGCCTTCTTGTCATCAACTTCCTCCTCTGTGGTATCCGTTGCAGCGTGTTTGTTGCACGCATCCATTAACTCTCCCATCGTAACCTCCGCTGCATTCCTACTAGATTTCATGCGAGTTAGCTTTTGCACTAAAGGAACATACTTACATGTTTTTGCCATAGCTTGTAGCGCGTCCTTAGGCTGGATATCTGTAGACGAGTGGAGTATCTCCATAACCCGGCGCACCCAGCTGCGTGCTGACTCTCCTTTCTTCTGAACGCATCTTTCTAAATCATCAATAGTAAATAACTTTCTGCATGTCCCATGAAAGTGCTTGATAAACGCGGTCTTTAACTCCTCCCACGATTTGATCGACTTTTCCGGTAAATTGGTGAACCATAACTTTGCTGCTCCTTCTGACATCATTAAGTACATGAATTTGGCTTGGAGGTTCTCGGATGCGTTGCGAATTGACATCGCCATCTCGTAGCTGCTCAGCCACGTTTCTGGATCCATTGTTGGCTCATAATTTACTACTTTCCCCGGTTCTTTGAACTTCTCCGGGTAAGGTTCTGCTCTGATATCGTCCGAGAGGCACTTGGGTCCCGCCAGGGTGGTTGGGGGTGGTCTTACTCGGGAGGCGCGTGACCCGGCTGGGGGTGCCTCGAGGTGCGGCGCCACCGGCAATTCGTGCCCAGCAGACCCGGCCCCGGCTCTTCTGGCCCTGGAACTGTCCACCACCGCCTGCGCTGCTGATACTACTGGTACTGTCTGGATACGCGGTGGAGGCGGCATTTGCTGCTGCTCTTCCCTTCGTCGTGCCGCACTTGCTTGGACATCGCCCTGTTGCTGACTGGCGTACGGCGTCCCATGCATTCCGCTTCTATGATCCGGATAATTGGCTTGCTGTGCTACCGCGGTGTGTAGCAGATCGATTGCTCGTCGGGTTCCTTCCGCATGAGGCGAATCTCCCACAGGAATCTGGTTTAATGCGAGCGTTGCTGCGTACACGTTGTCCATGGGATTGTTGTAATGACCTGCTGGTGTGTGGAATCGTGATGGTGGTGGCGGCATGGTATTGCCGGCTGTCACCCCCGTCTGTGGCAAAGGTAACCCGACTGGCGCGTTTACCGGATGTGCTCCCGTTGACGGTCGCGGTATGGTCCCTTGGTTCGCCGGTGGAATCGGCTGATCTTGAGGCGTGAACACCAGGGCAGTCGGGTTAATAACCCCTCCTGTTGCCGGCAGCATAGTTCGGTGCCTTTGGTGCATCCTTGTCGTTTCCTCCCGGAGCCGGGTCTCTCGATCATCCAATTCGCGCTGCCGCGCGACCATCCCCTGCCTTTCTGCTTCCACTTGCCTTCTTTGCTGCTCCAATGCACGACGAGCCACGTCCAGGTCTCTTACGCGCTCTGCCGCGTTTTCTGGGGTAATAACTGTGGCCAAGACTGTGGGGTCCAAGATCAAATTATTATCAAACAGAGCCGGGTGGCGCGGATTCGAGGGGCCCGCCCCCGGTGTCCGGTTTGCTTGGAACCCAAACATATTTGCGTGTCGCTCCTCGTCTGCTGGGCGACTGGTGACTGATGCCGACTCTCCATCGACCTGGACCAAGACCGGGTCAACTGCACCTTGCTGCTGGGCCACTGCCTGAGCCGCCCCGACTGGCGCCGCGGCCGCGTTTTCTTGATTGAGATTGGTCGCGGGAGCCGCATAAACTGCAACCCGGCGCATGATGCCCGGTGTAGATTCGTATTGTTCTTCCTCGCTGTTTTCCCTTTCATATCGATCCTCCGACAAATCCCGTATAGACTCGGTATCATCCTCCCTCTCTATCTGACCCGTTGTTCCAATCGACTCTTCTTTTTCCGTTCGGACATACGTGTCTTCTCCTGACACAGAATCAGATCCAATATTATCACAATTCGAACTGGAAGTACATACCATACCGACGAAGACGTTGATGCTGCCGACTGTCACGATGGATCCGGCTTCGAGGTGATCCGACTCTGGCCCCCAGCCAGAATCGTCTACCATCTTCTCTCCTTTGCTGTTGACGTAGATTTCTCCGACGATGAGGTTCTTCATGCCCTTCCGAGCTTCTCCCGTGATGTAAACACCTTTGGACGCAGGCCCCACGGTGGGCGCCAACTGTCGTGGGATAATCACGGCAGATGTTACCGGGGGTAACTGATCTTGGGGCAAGTCGACACAGGTATTCGGGAGATGGTTTAGCTCGAAGGAAGACATGGCGGAAAGCAATCTAAGAACCGGAAAATAACTCGCCGGATCTCAATATGAATTATGCTGGATACTCGATAACAGGTGTTACAACTATGACTTGAATCTCTGGCAAACTAAACCTAGGGGCCGGTTTATAAAGCACCCGTACACCCCTAACTTGCCCTTCAAGGCACATCTTGAGTCCTACTCGAACTCCACATACAAACCCTAACTTTCCTTATCGCAGCCCACAATCCGGGTTACAAATCTCACAAGCCTTTGGGCCTTCCGGTAATCTCTTTACCCCTAGCCGGATATCGCTCAGCACACCTCGGGCCGGATTATATCTTGAAGTGGGCCTACCGGGTTACTATCCCCCCATCAGTGGTTGACCACGACCTTTCCCTTAATTCACTTATTCCATGAGTCGCTCCGAGTAGAGATGGTCCGCCAATAGGGAGTGGCCATCTCCTGCCGGGTCTCTATCGTTGTGCGCAATGCTCGACGGTTAACTACCCGCAGAGCGCCGATACATCCCCACGTCCTAGTTTTGAAAGTGTTTTTAATATCCCCGCAAATCCAAATGGAAAGCATGAACTAGGCGACACATGGAACAAACTAGGCAAGTTGAGACCGAGGGGAATCTAAGCCCCGTGTGGATGCACGCACAGTCTTGGCTCGAAGACGAGAACTCGCTCCTAGGGGCATGAACGAGACAAAACCAAAGACCCTATGTGGTCTCATCATCCACACCTTTAATTCCTATTAAACAAGTTATCTTAACTTTTCACAACATCCTATCATACTAGATTCATTCGCAACTCTGATTCATCAACCGGATGGAGCAGAGATAACAAGCATGTATGACTAAGCACAACATATTTCAGGCTTTGGCGATGCACACAAGCAAACCTATAGCTGCTAGGAGTAGTGGATCAGGATGTTTAGGTTATGCAATATATAGGAGAACTCTAACTACTGATACAAGATTCATTGGAATCGAATGCATTTATACGAGAATCAAAAGTCTTTCGAAATCGTATATGGCAGATAAGAGGTTATGCTTGTCTTGCTTAAGAAAACCAGGTAAAGATCTTCTGGAATAAGTGCTTGACTTGTCGGTTAGGATCAAGTATTCGTCATGGAGTTGCTGGCCTTCACTTCGGAGTCGCGTTCTACCGAGGGGGAAACAACACCGAAAAGAAGAACAACAATCAACACATGGCATCGATGCAATGCGCAATATGTATGCATGAGCAGGTTAATGCACTGAAATAAATCCCTAAACATGTTTTATGGGTTTCTAGGGTTTGTATGTCAGTTCTGCATTTTTTCTAAAATTAGCCCGAAATGGGCCCGAAGGGGCGTTCCGGGCAATTATGAAAGTGAGTACCATTTAAAGTGCTCAAATGGGTTTTAAACATCATAACTAGGTTGCATTTGTCATTTTGAGCATTTTGGTATATAACTTATATTTTTCTAATTTTCTTGATTAAAAACTTATTTTCTCTGTTTTAAACGAATTAAACAATATGAAATAATGGTCAAAATTCAACTTTGTCAAACATGTGTGAAAATGGCATATTTGGGTAGACCTCATTTTTATGAACAACTCCATATTCTTATTTTATTTTTCTGATTAATATTTTAATAGTTATTCAATTTACAAAATAAACCATTTTCTGGAATTATTAAAGGGGTGGGGCCCATGTGTCAAATTAAATTCATTTTATTTTCAAAAAGGAAATACGGCTGACAGCTGGGGCCCGAGGTGACGCCAGCATGACGTCACCACGACGTCAGCAGTGGCCACAGCCACACTGTTGTGCTCACCGGCGGCGAGGGGAGGCGCGCGGGCCGGAAGGAACTAGCGCATCGGGTTCACAGGGTCATGGGCTACCGCAAGGTGGCGGCGCCGCCCGAAAACGTCCATCGGAGGCTCGCCGGCGACGGGGGGATGCGGCGGTGAACGACGGCGAACACCGCGTGGAAGATACGGAGGGGAAGGAGGTAAACGGGGAGGTCCTTGAGGACGAGAGACTCACCCGGAGCTCGATGGAATCAACGAGTAGGTCGAGGAAGGTCGGAATCGGCCGGAATTCTCCACGGCGGGCGGCCGGAGTTGGGAAGGATGCCGCGATTCGCGCTTGATAGGCCATCCCGGCAAGCGAAACTCTACGTGGAGACAGAGGAGGACCTCGCGGAGCTCTTGGGACTAACAGCGGGCCACGAGGTTGCTCGAGGTGGCGGCGCGCGCCGGCTGTCGCACCCTGGTTTCTAGGGGATACTCATCGGGCCGAACTGGATAGCAGATGCTTGGATTATGGGGCATAACTGCTCCCACGTCCCAGCTTCCTGGTAGGCCTGCGCTTATGCGCGACAACACAAGCCCTGCTATTCCACCGTCGATGTAAACTATCCACTAGAGACCATAGGCACTACTGTCGACGTACTTCATACCAATCACACATGGTACGTCAACCGCGTTAAACGGAATGATACCACAACATATCTCTAAGACACAAAAGATTGAAATAAGATTGCAAATAGCCTTCACTAAGGCAGAGAATAGCAAATACACTCATACAGAGGACACATGTCCCAACATAGCATCATTACATAGCAGCGGAAGCATTCAACAGGTCTGAGTACAGACAAATCCAAATAGGCCTAAGAGGCCGGCAATGAAAGGAAAACGGAGCCCATCCACGAAGTCGTCGGATCCTGCCCGGGTCCGCTATCTACTCGTCTGCAGCCTCGTCGAACTCCACGAAGTAGCCATCCTGGTGATCATCGTAGCCGTAGTCGTAGTCTGCGTAAACCACAGCCCCAACGGGGTCAGTACATCCAAGTACTGGCAAGCAAGACTCACACTTCATCAAAGAGTTACCCGTCAACACAAGCATTGATGCTTGGGATCAACGGAAGAGATAGGTGTTATAAAAGCTGCAGCGGGCTGCTCTAACCAACTACAGAAAATACTACAAGTTCCGGCTAACAGCAGAAGATAAGATCGAGGATTGTAACCAACTGGAAGATAACTTCAAACAAACCCATCCTGGATCTCGCCCCTTATCCGAAGAAGCAATCCGAGGATAACTCACACCGTTGTATTAAAGATGAGTCAAGTTATTGTGTGAATAACCTATTACTAGTCAAGTTATTTAGCATTGGGTGATACATGGTTGATCATTATGTTTAAGTTGTCCTGAGTACTTGTTAGCCAGTACTTTCACCAAGTAATCCATAACCGCGGAAAACACGGCTTCTCGAGAAGATTTATCCCTGCAGGGTGTGCTCCAGTACCCGTACACACTCAAGCCACCAACTAAAACTTAGGTGGACTTGACACGACCCAAACCATCTCTACAATCCATCCTAGGAGCCACGGAGCTATAAGGTCCCGGCCAGTCCGCCTAACCTAAGCGCAAGGGTGAAAACCACACCCCCCGGCACCACAGGCCTCGCCCTATATGCATCATCATCATCACCAGTAACCAATGGGGGTACCTCCCATTATGCAAGGAGCAAATGGAACACCCGAACTAAGTGTGGCTCTTCGGACAAACTGCAGATCAAGTCTAAGTCGAGGGGGGTCCCATACTACCACCCGGATGCGGTGAGCACGCTCATCATGGATCAGTAGACAAGACCCTTTTCCTATTAGGGTCGACACTAGCAGGCCTCAAAACCACTTAGGGCCTCCTGCCGGTGCCTTATCATCAAATTATTATTACCATTAGCAATTAACAGGATTGATTGATTAAATTCGAGCCCCCGGTACAATAATAATAGTAAAAGAAGTAACCGACAACAGACTCGAGCAGAAGCAACCCTAAGCATGCTAGATGAGAACAGGCACAAGCAATGGCTGTAGGTATGGAGGTGAGGCAATATCATTGGTTCAGGGTATCATGTGATAGGTTCGGAGAACAAGCAACGATACACAGGCTAGCAATAATAGACAAAAGGATAGTATCGACAACAAGTGTGGAAGGGAACTCGATGATTCATGTGAGTGATAACTTTCCTGCAAACCCAGTAGCCTGGTACTGAGCTAAAATCCTTAGAAGGGGTACCGTACGTCTCTTCGGTCTCAACGTCGTCGTCTAAAGCGAGAAGAAGCAAACACACAATCGAAAGAGACGAACAATCAATACATGGCATAGGATGCACAACCATGGGATGATGCATGTCATGTTAATAGATGCATCAAAGTAACCTACTTGACAAGAGAACACAATTTAATTGGACCCATATGCAATGTGAATTGCATATGGATGCAAAGGGTTTAGGTTGAAGCAATGATCTACATTTGATTAACAAGTGTAAGTAGTTAAACATGATGCATGCATGATGATGACAATAAAGTTAACAAGTTAGATGCAAATGGAAAAGGAAGAGAACAAGTGTGGGATTTTATTTGTCATGTTAAGAATTTTTGGTTCCTTATTGATGTCACACAAGTATTTGTTGTTTTCAACAAGTTAAAGTGTGCAAAACAAATAACAAAGTTGATATTTGAAAAGTTTATACTTTTCTAAGTTGAAAACATATTTTGCATGTTCAGAAATAATTTTATTTGAGCAAGTTATGATTTTATCAAATTTAAATTAATTAAACAAGGATTAAATTATTTAGGCAATTTAAATTATTCAAAACATGAAACAAAATTTATATTTGGTTAGGTGGTTTAATTTGACATGGAAAACATATTTTATTTGTGTTATTTGGATTAATATTGAAGTAGTTATGGATTTTAGCAAATTGCAATTGAATTATTTGAATTCAAATTTGAATTGCATTTTGGAAATTCAAAACAGAAAACAAATGCTATAGATAGATAGAGAATTTAATTTGGTGCGGTGTACATATTTTATTTATTTTTGTTGGAGTTGGGATTTAAAAGTTATTTGGGTTTGAAGTTTAGGGGCTAAACCGTAATAAAAACTGGGCTGAAATTAAAGGAAAAACGTGCAGAAAAACAATCTGCACCGCGCAGTATCCAGCCCCAGCCACTGACAGTGGGGTCAGCGTCACTGCGTGGCACCTAGGTGGCAGTACTGGGGTGAGGTGGCCTGCAAGGTCCATGACGGGTGGGTCCCACGGGGGTTGCGCGCTAGAAAAAATTGGGGAGGCAATTGCCTCCCCTGGGATTTGATCCCGAGATCTTTCGCTTGGGCGCACGGGTGGCTAGCCACTTGGGCTGGTTCGGTTTTGTGTTAGACACAGGAGCAGGTTTGAGGTTATTGTGTTTCCGTCAGTTAACAGCTTAACTGAACTTTTTTCAGTCGTGCAGGTACCGACTACAGGCATCGATCGGAGGCAACGGAGCGGGCCAGCGGCCGGCGGGCGCCGCGCGCGGTGGTTGTCCGCGGTGCTCGTGCGGAGCTGCCGTGTGCGGTGCGGGCGGTGCGCGCGCGGCCCCGAGGGAAAGGGGGAGGAGACGAACCAGGGATGCGGGCTCACCTCGAGGGAATCCTCGGAGGAGGAGGTCGGGGAGACCGTGGTGGCGACGGCGAGGTTGGCGGCGGTGGTCCGGTGGACGTCGAGGGAACCCGAGGGCGTGGCGAGGTAGAGGACAGCGGGCCGGTTCCGTTCCCGGCCTAAGCACGGCCGGGCGGGTACCGGGGCGCCGGCGGCGAGCCGGAGAGGGAAGGCGGCGGTGGAGGCCTCGGTACAGAACAGAGAGGAGCGAGAGAAAGGAGAAAGGAGGGCTGCGGCGCGAGGGAGGAAGAAGGAGGAGGAGAGAGTGGAGCCCTAGGGCTAGGGTTATAGGGGGAGGTGGAGGCTCGTGGCCGTTGCCTGCCTCCGATGCGGACGTGGATGCCATGGATGGCCCTCCGTACCGTACGGAGGTAGGAGACGATCTGTGAGGGGGTATGGGCCTAAGGGCACTGGGCTAGCCCAATTGGGCTGTCTGCTCTCTTCCCCCCTCTCTTTTTTTCTTTTGTTTTTCTGTTTAACACTTTTTTTTTTGCAGATTTGGAAAAAGAGAAAAACCATTGGTGTTAGGGTTTAGCAAAATTTGGGACAATGTTTTTATTGATTAAGTTTTGTAATAGCACTTGAAAACAAACTTTTGTTTTTCCAAATAAATTCAATTGATGTTATTTATTGGAATATAAAATGAGTTGAGCAATTTGGTATCAAAAGACATAATTGAAAGTTTAGCCAAAATTAAGTTTTTGATAACAATTTTGGTGGAAACAATTGTTGGTTCTTTTGTAGTTTTTTAGTTGAAACAGGTAACATCACAAGTATGACAAATGATTTGAATGTTTTGTTTGGAATTTCATATAGAAAACAAATGCAACCAAATAGAAAACAAGTGCAAAGATGATGACATGATGCAAAGCAATTAAATAACAAGAAGAAACATCTAGGGGGGAGATTTTCTTACTTGGGATGTTACAAAACGCCCCCCCTTGAAGGAATCGCGCCCCGAGATTCCTACTGAGAAGTGAAAAGGTCCGGATACTTCTTGCGAAGATCCTCTTCGGTCTCCCATGTTGCCTCTTTATCGGAATGATGCGACCACTGCACTTTCAAGAACTTGGTGCTCTTGTTGCGAGTCTTACGCTCGGTCTCATCGAGAATACGTATAGGGTGCTCCTCATAAGATAGATCATCTTGCAGTTCAATGGAATCATGATCAACTGCACGATCTGGATCTTTGAAACACTTCTTGAGCTGTGACACGTGAAACACGTCGTGCACCTTGGATAGTTTTTCTGGAAGTTCAAGACGATAAGCATTTTCCGCACGCCTTGAGAGAATGTTGAACGGACCAATGTATCTCGGTGCTAGCTTTCCTTTCACACCAAAACGATGAGTGCCTCTGAGGGGAGTTACACGGAGATATGCCTTGTCACCAGGTGCATAGATCATATCCCTGTGCTTGCTGTCATAGTAGCTTTTCTGACGAGACTGAGCAATCTTGAGATTGTCACGAATGATGCGAACTTTCTCTTCGGCTTCCTTAACAATGTCAGGACCCAAGAGTGAACGTTCACCAGTTCCAGACCAATTGATTGGACTCCTGCATCTGCGGCCATACAATGCCTCAAATGGTGCCATGCCTAGGCTTGCCTGGTAGCTGTTGTTGTAGGAGAATTCAGCATATGGAAGGCATTCCTCCCATTTCATGCCAAAGGAGAGACCACATGCTCTGAGCATATCCTCGAGAATCTGATTGACTCTTTCGACTTGGCCTTGAGACTGAGGGTGATAAGCTGTGCTGAACAGAAGTTTGGTGCCCAATGCTTCTTGAAAACTCTTCCAGAAATGAGAAGTGAATATGCTTCCACGGTCTGAGCTTATTTCCAATGGAACACCATGAAGAGGAACAATCTTTGTTGTGTAGAGTTCTGCTAACTGGCTAGCTGATATTGTTTCTTTGACAGCAAAGAAGTGAGCTACCTTAGTGAGACGATCAATAACAACGATGATTGCATCGTTGCCCTTTTTGGACTTTGGAAAACCAGTGACGAAGTCCATTTCAATCATGTCCCACTTCCACTCAGGAATTTTCAGAGGCTGGAGAAGACCGGCTGTTTTCTGATGAACTGCCTTAACACGTTGACAAACGTCGCATTCAGAAACGTATTGAGCAATTTCACGTTTCATGCCAGACCACCAATACAGTGTCTTAAGATCCTGGTACATCTTTGTACTTCCAGGGTGTATGGAAAGAGGAGTTTCATGAGCCTCCTTGAGAATAACATCTTTGAGACTTTGAACTTGAGGAACCGCAATGCGTCCTTCGAAGAACACCGTCCCTTGTCATCAATTGAGAAGCACTGATACTTCACATTGCCTGCTTTGATGTTATTTGCGATCTTCTTGATCTCAGCATCACGAAGTTGTTCAGAACGTATCTTGTCCTCGAGAGTTGGACTAGCTGTCAAGTTTGCAAGATAACCTTGAGGAACAAGACCAAGGTTCAGCTTCTGGAATTCTTCATGAAGTGGAGGTTGGCTTTCCATGATCATGAGATTATTGCAATACGACTTGCGACTGAGAGCATCGGCCATAACATTAGCCTTGCCTGGAGTGTAAGAAATGGTAAGATCGAAGTCTTTGATCTTTTCAATCCATCTCCTTTGCCTGAGGTTTAGATCTGGTTGAGTGAAGATGTATTTCAGACTCTTATGATCGGAAAAGATTTCAGTGCGATTACCCAACAAGTATTGCCTCCATTTCTTGAGGGCAAACACAACTGCTGCGAGTTCAAGATCATGAGTGGGATAGTTTTGCTCATGTGGGTTCAACTGACGTGAAGCATAAGCCACAACTTGACGTTCTTGCATAAGAACTGCTCCTAGACCTTGGAGAGAAGCATCACAGAATATCTGGAAAGGTTTGGTGGTATCTGGGCCAACCAGAACTGGTGTAGAAGTGAGTTTAGTCTTCAGGAGATTGAAACTTTCATCACATTGTGGAGACCAAACGAACTTCTTGTCCTTCTTTGTGAGATCAGTGAGAGGTTTAGCAATCTTGGAGAAGTTTTGGACGAAGCGACGGCAATAGCTAGCCAAGCCAAGAAAACTTCTGACTTGCTTCACCGTCTTAGGAGGTTTCCAATCAACAATTGCCTTAACCTTTTCTGGGTCAATGGCTATGCCCTTGGCAGAGATGACATGACCAAGATAAGCAACTTCTGGAATCCAGAACTCACATTTGGAGAACTTG
Organism: Alopecurus myosuroides; assembly: GCA_028641055.1. Lineage (NCBI taxonomy): Eukaryota > Viridiplantae > Streptophyta > Magnoliopsida > Poales > Poaceae > Alopecurus > Alopecurus myosuroides. The sequence goes on along the minus strand of CM054063.1, from coordinate 325,210,841 downwards.
GCATATAGACGATGCTCGCGAAGTTTCATTAAAGTGAGACGAAGATGTTCTCCATGCTCTTCCTCGGATTTTGAGTAGACAAGAATGTCATCAAGATATACCACAACGAACTTGTCGAGGTATTCATGGAAGACAGAATTCATTAGTCGAGAGAATGTCGCCGGTGCATTGGTGAGACCAAAGGACATGACGGTGTATTCATATAGACCGTAGCGAGTGGTGAAGGCTGTCTTTGGAATATCTTCCTTTCTGATCTTTATTTGATGGTAACCCATCCTCAAGTCCAACTTTGAGAATATTGAGGCTCCAGCAAGTTGATCAAATAGATCATCGATACGAGGAATTGGATATTTGTTTTTGATTGTTTTCTCGTTGAGAGGACGATAGTCAACCACGAGTCTCTTTGTTTGATCCTTCTTCGCAACGAACAGAGTTGGGCATCCCCAAGCCGAGGAACTAGGTTGAATGTAACCTTTCTCCATGTACATATCGATTTGCTCCTTCAACAACTTCAGTTCAGGAGGAGCTATCTTGTATGGATGCTTAGAGATTGGAGCAGTGCCTGGTTCAAGTTCGATGACGAACTCAACAGCTCTGTCAGGAGGCATTCCTGGCAATTCCTCTGGAAAGACATCAGGGAATTCACAAACCACCGGAATAGTTTCAATAGATGGTAGAGGATTTGCATTGAGAGTGTAGAGTTGAGCAACTGGATTTTCAGCATGGAAGTAGACTATCTGGCCAGAAGGGTGTGTGATTTTGACAGACTTAGCAGGACAATCAATGACTGCTTTGTTGGCTACCAGCCAATCCATCCCAAGGATGACATCAATATCTGAAGAGTGGAGAGCTATCAGAGATGCCTGGAATGGAAGGTTTCCAATTGTGATCTCGATGTTCTGGCTAACTTTATTGCTTTGCCAGCTAGATCCCGGTGATTTCACTAGGAGAGGGATAGACAACTGTTCGAAGTTGATTTCACTGTTGTTTGCAAAGCATTGGGAGATGAAAGAGTGTGAAGCACCAGAATCGAACAAGACTTTAGCACGAAACGAGTTCACAAGAAGTGTGCCCATTACAACCTCCGGAGATTCTTCTGCTCCCTGGGCCTTGACATGGTTCACCTTAACGGTTCTCACGCCAAGGTCGTTGCTGTTGTAGCAACCCAACGGAGGACCACGTATTCTTGTCGGGGTCGACCTGTGGCGAGGTGGAGGTGGAAAGAGGTGCCTTTGCGGACACTTATCGGAATAGTGGCCCGACTGTCCACACTTGTAGCATGTAACAGCAGAACGAGGAGCTGTTGGTCTTGGCTGAGATGGAGCACCTCCTGAAGATACCACTGGGGTGGGAGGGCGGGGAAGAATTCCTGCCGGGCTTGGCAAGTAGATGGGCGGTGTTGGAGTGGTATATGGAACCCAAACTCTCCGTTTTTGTGGAGGCATGATAGCTTTTGAAAGATTAGCCTGTTCACGAGAGTGCTTACGAGATTCCTCAACCAACTTGCGCCCATGCTCTTCATTTAGAGCGATGTTGACGAGGTCCTCAAAATTCTTGGCCTTGACGTTGGTGAGAGCATACTTGAGTTCCGGGTTGAGACCCCTGCGGAACTTTGCCATCTTTCTCGCTTCCGTGGAGATTTCATCTCCGGCGTAGCGAGCCAGACGATTGAACTCTCTTTGGTATTCGAGAACGTCCAATTTGCCTTGTGTGAAAGAATAGAATTCCTCACGCATTTTCTCCATGAGTCCATCGGGAATGTGATGGCGCACGAAGGCTTGCTTGAAATCCTCCCATGTGATCGCCACACTAGAACCTCTCATTTCTTGGAAATTCTCCCACCAAGACATGGATTGTCCACGGAGAAGGTAGGTCACGTAAGGAACACGGTCCTCGTCAGCCACATGAGCTACCATAAGAGTACGGTCCATTTCACGGAGCCAGTCATCAGCATCCAATGGCTCGGAGGAGTTATCAAACGTGCGCGGGTTGAGCTCAAGGAACTCCCGAATAGACACACGGGCGTTGCCATTACTCCCAAGGTCTTGGTTCTGCTGCATCTGCTTTATAACTTGTGTCATCTGAGACAGCACTCTCCCCATCTCAGGTGGCAGTGTGGGTTCTTCGTCACCACTTTCCATCCTGAAGAGGATACCAAGATTAACACAGTAACCGGATAACAAAATCCAATACAAGTGCTTAAAAGGATTACTTCAAACGGTAAGAAGGTAGCATGGATCAAACATATACTACCCTCAACGTTCACCATAAATGGTTCGAGTACCACACGGGTGCGGTGTTGAAGAAGAAAAATCTCCGGAACAAAACGGATGGAGGTTAACCACGAAAGAGAAGATTTGTGAAGGACGATGTCGAAGCAACAACTGGGAAACAGGAGACCACAAACACCTGAGGTACTACGGAAGAACCCAGAACACGTGAAATCCTAACTTGAAAGTTTAGATGAGAAGAGAAAAACAACGTTGCACTTCCTTACCAGAAAAGGGAGGGTGGGTGGGGAAAGAAATAAAATGGCAGAATTCCTACTCTCACGTTTCCTTTTTCCTATATAGCTACAAAATAGTTTCTAGACTCAACTGCGACCAGTAAAAGGGATCCTACAGGCAGACAGGCTCTGATACCATTTGTCGCACCCTGGTTTCTAGGGGATACTCATCGGGCCGAACTGGATAGCAGATGCTTGGATTATGGGGCATAACTGCTCCCACGTCCCAGCTTCCTGGTAGGCCTGCGCTTATGCGCGACAACACAAGCCCTGCTATTCCACCGTCGATGTAAACTATCCACTAGAGACCATAGGCACTACTGTCGACGTACTTCATACCAATCACACATGGTACGTCAACCGCGTTAAACGGAATGATACCACAACATATCTCTAAGACACAAAAGATTGAAATAAGATTGCAAATAGCCTTCACTAAGGCAGAGAATAGCAAATACACTCATACAGAGGACACATGTCCCAACATAGCATCATTACATAGCAGCGGAAGCATTCAACAGGTCTGAGTACAGACAAATCCAAATAGGCCTAAGAGGCCGGCAATGAAAGGAAAACGGAGCCCATCCACGAAGTCGTCGGATCCTGCCCGGGTCCGCTATCTACTCGTCTGCAGCCTCGTCGAACTCCACGAAGTAGCCATCCTGGTGATCATCGTAGCCGTAGTCGTAGTCTGCGTAAACCACAGCCCCAACGGGGTCAGTACATCCAAGTACTGGCAAGCAAGACTCACACTTCATCAAAGAGTTACCCGTCAACACAAGCATTGATGCTTGGGATCAACGGAAGAGATAGGTGTTATAAAAGCTGCAGCGGGCTGCTCTAACCAACTACAGAAAATACTACAAGTTCCGGCTAACAGCAGAAGATAAGATCGAGGATTGTAACCAACTGGAAGATAACTTCAAACCAACCCATCCTGGATCTCGCCCCTTATCCGAAGAAGCAATCCGAGGATAACTCACACCGTTGTATTAAAGATGAGTCAAGTTATTGTGTGAATAACCTATTACTAGTCAAGTTATTTAGCATTGGGTGATACATGGTTGATCATTATGTTTAAGTTGTCCTGAGTACTTGTTAGCCAGTACTTTCACCAAGTAATCCATAACCGCGGAAAACACGGCTTCTCGAGAAGATTTATCCCTGCAGGGTGTGCTCCAGTACCCGTACACACTCAAGCCACCAACTAAAACTTAGGTGGACTTGACACGACCCAAACCATCTCTACAATCCATCCTAGGAGCCACGGAGCTATAAGGTCCCGGCCAGTCCGCCTAACCTAAGCGCAAGGGTGAAAACCACACCCCCCCGGCACCACAGGCCTCGCCCTATATGCATCATCATCATCACCAGTAACCAATGGGGGTACCTCCCATTATGCAAGGAGCAAATGGAACACCCGAACTAAGTGTGGCTCTTCGGACAAACTGCAGATCAAGTCTAAGTCGAGGGGGGTCCCATACTACCACCCGGATGCGGTGAGCACGCTCATCATGGATCAGTAGACAAGACCCTTTTCCTATTAGGGTCGACACTAGCAGGCCTCAAAACCACTTAGGGCCTCCTGCCGGTGCCTTATCATCAAATTATTATTACCATTAGCAATTAACAGGATTGATTGATTAAATTCGAGCCCCCGGTACAATAATAATAGTAAAAGAAGTAACCGACAACAGACTCGAGCAGAAGCAACCCTAAGCATGCTAGATGAGAACAGGCACAAGCAATGGCTGTAGGTATGGAGGTGAGGCAATATCATTGGTTCAGGGTATCATGTGATAGGTTCGGAGAACAAGCAACGATACACAGGCTAGCAATAATAGACAAAAGGATAGTATCGACAACAAGTGTGGAAGGGAACTCGATGATTCATGTGAGTGATAACTTGCCTGCAAACCCAGTAGCCTGGTACTGAGCTAAAATCCTTAGAAGGGGTACCGTACGTCTCTTCGGTCTCAACGTCGTCGTCTAAAGCGAGAAGAAGCAAACACACAATCGAAAGAGACGAACAATCAATACATGGCATAGGATGCACAACCATGGGATGATGCATGTCATGTTAATAGATGCATCAAAGTAACCTACTTGACAAGAGAACACAATTTAATTGGACCCATATGCAATGTGAATTGCATATGGATGCAAAGGGTTTAGGTTGAAGCAATGATCTACATTTGATTAACAAGTGTAAGTAGTTAAACATGATGCATGCATGATGATGACAATAAAGTTAACAAGTTAGATGCAAATGGAAAAGGAAGAGAACAAGTGTGGGATTTTATTTGTCATGTTAAGAATTTTTGGTTCCTTATTGATGTCACACAAGTATTTGTTGTTTTCAACAAGTTAAAGTGTGCAAAACAAATAACAAAGTTGATATTTGAAAAGTTTATACTTTTCTAAGTTGAAAACATATTTTGCATGTTCAGAAATAATTTTATTTGAGCAAGTTATGATTTTATCAAATTTAAATTAATTAAACAAGGATTAAATTATTTAGGCAATTTAAATTATTCAAAACATGAAACAAAATTTATATTTGGTTAGGTGGTTTAATTTGACATGGAAAACATATTTTATTTGTGTTATTTGGATTAATATTGAAGTAGTTATGGATTTTAGCCAATTGCAATTGAATTATTTGAATTCAAATTTGAATTGCATTTTGGAAATTCAAAACAGAAAACAAATGCTATAGATAGATAGAGAATTTAATTTGGTGCGGTGTACATATTTTATTTATTTTTGTTGGAGTTGGGATTTAAAAGTTATTTGGGTTTGAAGTTTAGGGGCTAAACCGTAATAAAAACTGGGCTGAAATTAAAGGAAAAACGTGCAGAAAAACAATCTGCACCGCGCAGTATCCAGCCCCAGCCACTGACAGTGGGGTCAGCGTCACTGCGTGGCACCTAGGTGGCAGTACTGGGGTGAGGTGGCCTGCAAGGTCCATGACGGGTGGGTCCCACGGGGGTTGCGCGCTAGAAAAAATTGGGGAGGCAATTGCCTCCCCTGGGATTTGATCCCGAGATCTTTCGCTTGGGCGCACGGGTGGCTAGCCACTTGGGCTGGTTCGGTTTTGTGTTAGACACAGGAGCAGGTTTGAGGTTATTGTGTTTCCGTCAGTTAACAGCTTAACTGAACTTTTTTCAGTCGTGCAGGTACCGACTACAGGCATCGATCGGAGGCAACGGAGCGGGCCAGCGGCCGGCGGGCGCCGCGCGCGGTGGTTGTCCGCGGTGCTCGTGCGGAGCTGCCGTGTGCGGTGCGGGCGGTGCGCGCGCGGCCCCGAGGGAAAGGGGGAGGAGACGAACCAGGGATGCGGGCTCACCTCGAGGGAATCCTCGGAGGAGGAGGTCGGGCAGACCGTGGTGGCGACGGCGAGGTTGGCGGCGGTGGTCCGGTGGACGTCGAGGGAACCCGAGGGCGTGGCGAGGTAGAGGACAGCGGGCCGGTTCCGTTCCCGGCCTAAGCACGGCCGGGCGGGTACCGGGGCGCCGGCGGCGAGCCGGAGAGGGAAGGCGGCGGTGGAGGCCTCGGTACAGAACAGAGAGGAGCGAGAGAAAGGAGAAAGGAGGGCTGCGGCGCGAGGGAGGAAGAAGGAGGAGGAGAGAGTGGAGCCCTAGGGCTAGGGTTATAGGGGGAGGTGGAGGCTCGTGGCCGTTGCCTGCCTCCGATGCGGACGTGGATGCCATGGATGGCCCTCCGTACCGTACGGAGGTAGGAGACGATCTGTGAGGGGGTATGGGCCTAAGGGCACTGGGCTAGCCCAATTGGGCTGTCTGCTCTCTTCCCCCCTCTCTTTTTTTCTTTTGTTTTTCTGTTTAACATTTTTTTTTTTGCAGATTTGGAAAAAGAGAAAAACCATTGGTGTTAGGGTTTAGCAAAATTTGGGACAATGTTTTTATTGATTAAGTTTTGTAATAGCACTTGAAAACAAACTTTTGTTTTTCCAAATAAATTCAATTGATGTTATTTGTTGGAATTTAAAATGAGTTGAGCAATTTGGTATCAAAAGACATAATTGAAAGTTTAGCCAAAATTAAGTTTTTGATAACAATTTTGGTGGAAACAATTGTTGGTTCTTTTGTAGTTTTTTAGTTGAAACAGGTAACATCACAAGTATGACAAATGATTTGAATGTTTTGTTTGGAATTTCATATAGAAAACAAATGCAACCAAATAGAAAACAAGTGCAAAGATGATGACATGATGCAAAGCAATTAAATAACAAGAAGAAACATCTAGGGGGGAGATTTTCTTACTTGGGATGTTACACCGGCGGCCGTCTCGGCTAGGGTTCTGGTTCAGAGGAGAGTAAGGGAGAGAGAGGAAGCTGCGAGTGAGGGAAGAGTAGCGCACGGGAGGGGCTCTCCTCACCCTTAACCCCTCGGGGGAAAGCAAGCATGACGTGGCGCGGGGGCGCCGTCGTCGACCTTCGGTCCTTCTGTCACGAGGAGGAAGACGACATGTTTTTTTAAGAAAACCCCCTAGAAGTTTTAAAAATTACACAGAGGTCCTTTTCTATTATAAAACAGAACAGAAACAGAGGTTTTGGGGGCCTTTTTGCAAACAGAAAAAATGGTAAAAATAATTTTTGGAAACCTCATAAAATTTCCAACAAAACCATAGCTTGGTTTGCCAAATTTGAAAATGTTTTTAATTCAAAATTTGTGTGACCACCTTAAGTGGTTTTTGGTCAACTCTTATTAAATTCAAATTCAAACTTGATTTAAATTTTACATGCATGCTATGCCATGAACACAACACCACAACACCCTATTGTAGCACAATTGGGATGTTACAACCTTAAAGGCACCGGTCGCCTCCCCCAGTAGCCCTGACTCGTGGCTCGTACTGCCGCAGGAAATCAGTCGGGGGAATGTCCCTGTGTAGCGTGGCGGGAGGTGAGGCCGGAAGGCTGAAGGTCACCTTGCCTCCCACGGGTCTCTGTTGAACGCGTAGCAGCACCCTGCCCGGGTGCTCGCCCGCCCCACTCGGTAGCTAGGCCACTCTGAGTCGGTGGTGGCGTTTCCTGGGGCGAAGGATGTCGTGTCGTGCGCTTGCGAGTGGCGCGCCCTGTGCGTGCAGGGTTCCGCCGGCTTGACCATGGGCGTGTCAGCCGCGGTAAAGCCAGTCTGCTCCTAGTCGGCTGATGTAGCTGAGGTGAACTCGATGGTGTACACCAACCAAGCATCACCTGCGTCGAGCACGGACGGACAGCGCGCCGGCCCCTGTGCTCCAGACGGGGCATCCTGCGCGGTTGCCCGTGCCGGGTTCGCATGGAACTCGCCGGCTGGCGTCGTGCCACGCCCGCGCTGCGATGCGGGGGAGCGAGAATGGGAGAGCCCAATGTGGGTGAAGTGGGTGACGAGGCCGCCGAGGTTGTTCCGCTTCCAGGACCGCACCCTGCGGCTGGTCCGATTGGTGCAGGAGGCGACCATGGCGACGGAGATGCGAGAGAGACGCCTTAGCCCCCTACCTGGTGTGCCACATGTTGGAGTTGTTGTTTTGTCAACGACAGGGTAGCACTCAAAGGTTCGAACACTCGGGGCTAACCACGTTCAATCGTACCTCCGGAGGCTTCAAGAGAGGAGCTCTTGAAGGAAAACAGTAACAACACGAGGAGTTTACCTAGGTTCACGTCACCATGATGGTGTAAAACACTACTCCTACTTGCCTGGTTGATTGCACTGAGGAGGTTACAGTACAACGAGGGATTCTGGTGACCTATCTATTTGGTGTCTTCTCTTTTCTCTCTGGTTTCTTTTTTCTCTTGTGGAGATGGGGGTGGTCTACTTAGGTTGGCTATCGGCCCTGTTTCCCGCTCACTTGGCGGGAAACGGATACCACAAGATGCCAAAGGATGGAGTGTCCCGTACACTGCGCCTCCTGCGCGGTCCTGGTCGACGGGGGACAGCTGCGCCGTCCATGGCGTCATGGTGGGGGAGCCTGGTGACGCCGCCCTCGTCTTCTAGCGTGGACTCGGTCTTCTTGCACCAAAGAGCAAAGCCACAGACTGGGCTTTGGTGCGCGCAGCGGAGCTCTGCGCTTTATACATGAGGATGACAAGTACCGCAGCCATTCTGTCTCCTGCGGCAGCTTCGTCATCCGTGAAGAGGTCGGAGCGTCACCATTACATGGACTGTCTCCCAACACGCGAGGCTCCTTCCGGGAAGGAGCGGCGTCGAAGCAGGACTCCTCCCAGCGATGCGCGGTGGAGATCCTGGGAGATCCCCTCTTCAAGGGGCCTGGTGGAGAGCTGTTAGGGGGTTCTTCCTATCGTGATGGACTGGTACGAACTTCTTTCGTATCCGATGGGCTGGGCCAGCAGCAGACGGCGCAGGATACTTGGTATCCGTGAGTATGACAGATCCATTTCCAGATTTACCTGGCACCTCTCGCGCATAATAAACCACCGTACGTCTAGCTAGAAATACGTCAGTACGATTCCACGTATTTATCTAATGTTAGGCACTGTAACTTGTGTGCTGGCCGACGATAAGATGCTTTATATAAAAAATGATTAAAGACATTTAATTTGCTCGCTCCTCATGCAGTTAATTGTAAAAGTTGACACGTACTACTCGGGAATTAAAAGTGTTACAGTAACTCCAGGTAAGAGGGCACGGACATTAATCGATGCATGGTGCAGCAGGAGAAATTGAACTCCCGCCAACTAACCGCTCATTGCAGCGCTGTTTGTGCACTCCAGTGCATGTACGTTCCATCACATCCACCGCCACACATGCTCTGCTCCCCTGGATCGACGCTAGCTAGCTTGCCGCTGCATGTTCTTTTGCTCTGTTCGTAAAATTGGGACTAGTTCCCGTTTAACCTAACCTAAATAAAAGAACCTAGCGATTCTAATAGGTAACCTAAAAATCCATTAGGTTATTTAGTTTCCATCCAAATTAACCAAAGGTTATCCCGTCATGAATCTAATCTCGCACCTATACATGTTTTATCGAGTGATACTTCCGCGTGCGGTAGAGCCGTTTGGCCACCTGCGTCTTCTTCTCACGTGATATCGTGTCGCGTTTTCTGGCCAGCCGGTGGAGACGTCTCCCCGCCTAAGATTCCGCACATCTGTGCAAGAGCTAGCACCTAACCGCCCCATGGTCACTGTCAATGCATTCATGGACGATGCCGAGACTCTTTGCTATGGATACGGTGGAAGACGCGTTGGGACTGGTTGTCATGGATGCGGATGTTTTCTAATGCTTGTGGTGATGCTGCACTTCACGTACGTACTACTAGTGCTAAGCGGAGGCGGATCGACTCTCTTTCTGATTTTTCGGTGGCAATATTGGGAGTCGGTGACGCGGTTTTTATTTTGACATGTCAATTAATATAGTCGGTGCTTGTTAAAAGCTAATAAAAATATTATATACTTCTAATCATGTACTCCCTCCGATCCATAAAAAGTGTCCCTCATTTTATACTAGGTTAGTACAAACTTTGTACTAGATGAGCGACACTTTTTATGGATCAGATGGAGTAACATTTGCCAAAAAGCAAAGTACCATCATTGCATAATGTTAAAAAATGGTTCGAATCTTAATAACCAATGGTTAACCATTTATAACCATAATAACTTAATGGTTAACCTATTTGGTCACTTTTCATACAAAATGGTTAATGAGGTTCGAAACCGAAAAATAAATGGGTAACCAAATCACAAGCAGCGTGATCTGTGTACACATTTTTGTAGGTGCCAACACAGATGTTAATGCTGAGGGTTATGACTAGAGGTCCGGGCGTAGTATGTGAAGCAAGTGCGGTGTGACTAGAGGGCGGCCTACTGGTACTGTGCACTAGGCGCTAGCCCCATCGATCCCACGACGGGAAATTACACTCCCACGACCTTTACACTTTACAGCAAAGAAAACAGAGTGCAAACTTATCAATGCAAAACCCGTATGCACAGTACATGCACCAGTTTTATATAGTGCACACTTGCCTGCCACTGGCCGCGACAATAAAACTACTGATCGCAACACCAAGCGTGCACGTACGCTAGGCGATCATGGAGTTGGCGCACAAAGACCACCTCCTCGCCGCCGTCCACGCGCTCCTCGGCGTCGCCGCGCTCCTCCTCTGCCTCCTCGCCGAGCTCCTCGTCTTCGTCCTTCGCCGCCACGCTGCGCTCTACCTCCTCCCGGCCTGCGCGATGCTGCTGCTCCTGCGCCGCTCCCGCCTGCGCGCGGACGTCGACCTGCTGGACTACGCGTACCTCAGGCCGCCCCGCCGCCTGCGCGTCACCACCCCGAGCCTCCTCGAGCACTTCCGCCACGCCGGC